>PVIJ01002606.1:0-155804 GCA_004024925.1 Scalopus aquaticus | reverse complement strand
TAGATCCAAAGAGCATAGCATGGTCCGTAGAGTAGAACAGAGTGATGTTTGTGACCTGACATCTCTATGGACTAACATGGCAGGATGTGGGGGGGGGGTACTGTTAGTAAAAATGACTCTTGGGGGTGGGGGGAGGGCTCACAAGCTAGGTCAATAGCTGCATACCAAGGCCAGGGGTTGCGCTGCCTAACCATACAACACTGGGTAGTCTATGATTAGTGTAATCTACTCATTGTGTTTGTGAAAGTACATTGCTATTTTCTGAAATTCATAAGACTTTTCTACTTTTTCGAAGTGAATATAGTAGGGATAGGGGAGGTGTATCACGACTCTTGCATTTTCATGCCTTTGATAGTGACATTAATTTCTGCAAATGTCTTAAGGATGCAGTATTCTTCTCATTTTCTAACTTGGAAGGAAAGTTCCAGGAACTTCCAGCTTAGCTAAGGACTGCCCAATCCACAGGTCAGAGAACCAGCTGTTAAGTGCCCTGTTCAATTGCACATTCAGGCATCAAAGGGTGAAATGAACAGATATTGGCTTCAAAGATTAGCTAACATGATTTATCTACATAATTGAAAGAGGGAAGACATTTAGGTTGAACAAATGCATGGCAGCAGTGAAGAACTGAATGGTTATAAGGGAGTTGGAGTAAAGGACATGTGAAAGGATAAAAGACTGCGGAGGTCTCTAAGTAGAAGGCTAAATAGTATTATCTTTATTTGGTGAGCAATGGAGCAATATGAAAAAAGTTCAGCAGGAGAATGAAATGACCAAATCATATTAATTTTTCAAAGGCAGGTAAAACGTATTAGACGAGACTTGCTATGAGGTTAATGACACTGCATGTATGAAGGAGTGAATGCACTGGGGAACAGCTGAGAAATGAAGATGAAAGTGACATTATTAGTCATAAAAAGGAGGAGCAGCAAATGGTGACATAGGCAGCAAAGAAGAAATCAAAAATGACTTGAGTATGCAGATCTGGGAGGGTGACTGTATTAATAAAAGAACAGAGACAGGTGGAACAGAGACACATGGAAATAGAGATTGTCTTTCTGTCTATATTAAGATGTTACTACATCGTAATTATTAACTATTAATAATTAAATTATTAAGATGTTACTATAACTCATGGCAATTTCTCTGTCCTCCTTCAAACGCTTCTGTTTTTAGTCAGAAACACAGAAAATAAGATATGGCATTTTTCCAGGAAAGTTTTAACCTAAAAATAGGGAACAAAGACAGGAAAGAGAAGAGATTACTTAAAAACAATAAATGGCCTCCAATCTTATACAGATTGCTCCTCTGGCAATAGTTTCCATAGTATGCAAATATAACAGCTTTGGAAACGTCTATCTTTTAACAACTAAAACTGCTCTTTTTGTATTTATGGGAAAGCCTGTAATCTTAAGGCAATATAGTGTGGTAGCTGATGAGATGGACTTTGGACCAGAACGCCAAAATTCAGGTTCCACGCTGCTGCTTGCTACCTTGTGTGTCTTTTGGATGCGATGCTTAACCTCTCTTGTTTTGGTTTCCTCTTACATAAAATACAAGAGTAAAAGGAGGCTCTGTTTTAGATGGTTATTTGGAATTAAGCAAGTTAATGTATGGTACTGAAGTGTTAGTGTTCTAGTGTGTTATCTATACAAGAATCTGATGTATCATACTAACAAGAGTAATTAACAGCTCTCTTCATTCTGTTTACAAATTGACACTGGGGAGCTTAGAAATGAGGAAACTGAAGGTACAAGAATTTTATGTGAAAATGCTTTTAAACATCAAGGAAGGAACAAAACTCTTAAGTTTGACAATTACAAACTGAAACCAAGTAATACACTTATATTTGAGGTTTAATGATAATGAATACGAAAGAACCTGACAATAAGTAGAGGTCCCAACAATCTATAGCAAGTCAAGAGCCGCTGGGAAAGAACTTTACCGCCAGGTTTAAGTCCTGTATGATCAAAACCACAAGCAGCCTTAATTAACCCATTGGGCGGGTTACAGAGCTCTATCTCAGAGCAGAAGGAGAAATTCAATTATGAAAAAAGCTTTTATCAACATTCTACAGAAAACACAATGATCACTATGTAGTTGGGCAGACTATCTCAAAATTCACTTGGGCAGGAAATTAATATGCTATACTTCAGACTTTGGACAATCTGCCCTCACAGCAATCTAGTAAGGAAGAGAAATGTAGAAGTCTTTGAAATTCTGCTTCTTACCCCCACCAGAACAAATACCCTCTGGAATGCCTTCATACTTTGTCTAATAATTTTTCCAAAGGTAGTTTAACTATAATTGAAAGGAAAACAAAAAGGCTGTGGAAATACCCTAAACTTTAAAATACATTAAAAGTTAGGTAATATTTGTTTGTATTTCTAAAATACTGGTAACTGCTTAGTGTTTGCCTTAATCTAATAGAATGAGATTAAAAATTATATTATGGCACCCCCTCCTGGTAATATGATTGTAATACTTTAACTGGATAATTTTAGTGTGGCAGTTCCCCTGTTATATTAAGGTTTGAACACAATACTGTGATAAAAATATTTGTTAGTGGTTACAATACTGAAACATATGAGAGGAGGGAAGAAGGAAGAATGGCTGGGAAGGATGTTATCTATTCTACAAGACATATGAAAATCTGTCAGATGTATTAAGAATCTCCAACACCATGCTTTATCCAATTAGTCAATATTAATGAGTGTCTAACACATGTCAAATTTGATTTGAGAAGTTGGAATCCAAAGTTGACCACACTGGAAGTTGTCCTTAAGGAGCTTACAGTGAATGATTACAGTCCCAGAGAGAGACAACAATCTGTTAAAAGATCACAGACTGAGGAATCTAAATCAGACAGGAAGACAGAAGAAGGCTTTTTCTAAGTAGTAATAGTTAAGCAGAGTTCTGAAAAGAGGCCAAATAACTGGACAAATGTGGGAAGGGAAATTTCAGGCAAAAGGAATCATACAAAAGCACAAAGTCAAGAAAATAACACATTTTGGTGCGTATAGTGGAGAATACAGCTTAGTATGACTCAAGTGAAGTATCTTGTTTGAACAGCACAGAAAGAGCAGACAGAAGGCCCTATCACAAGAGTCTGGCTATACATATTAAACAAGGAGTTTAAACTTTCTCCTCAAAGGTATAGGGAGACAATGAAAAATTTTAAGTAAGTGTCAAGGTCTGATCTACATTTTAGAATACATGACTTTTCTATAACTTTCCTTCAAGTTACCTACACTTCTGAAGTCACTGAATAAGTATCTAGTACACATTTGACACATCTCCTGAATAGATAAGAAAACTCAACAACTTGAAAACAAAAGCTACAACATGACTCTGAAAACATAAAGAAAGAGTTGCAGAAGTGACATGAAACCATTCTTAATTACCTTTTAAACTCATCATGGTAGAACTCAGATTTGCAGGTTACCATCTCACTCCCCTGGATGTCCTCTCGACTTCTGACTCCCCCAAATACATACAGCTCCATGGCAACACCACATGCTACTGCTCCAAACCTGAAAGGCACAGAGAGCATATTAGGTATTGCATTTACAACTTATGGTCTGATTCCCTCATTTGTCTTACTCTTGTTTTAACTCTGTAACATCAGGATTTCATATGTGGGTCAACTTCCCTTCTAAGGAAATGGATTATTCACTTAATTTAATACACAAATGATGAGCCAAATAAGGGTTAGTTTGGAAGAAAGGAGGAGCAAATCCAGGTGAATCACCCACAGGGAGCCTGCAAGACCAAGTCCACGATGTCTCACCTTCTCTCTTTTAGTGGACATATAGCAGTCCACTGCTGGGTCCTTGGGTCATAACATTCCACAGATTCAAAAAGTTTTCCATATGATCCTCCACCCATTGCATAAATTTTCTTTTTCATAGCTGCATAGCAGCCAATCTGGAAGGAGGAAACAAGGTAGGAGACATTATTATTAAAGTCAGATGAATAATAACGTATCTAAAGAGCACTTTTAGGGACTGGAAAACTCTATTCTTTCAATGTTATTTAAAGACTTCAAGATTTATATTACATGGAGTAAGATGTTCTTCCATTCCTGCCCATAATGAGTTAGTTGAAATTTAGCTGAAAGGGCACCAACAGTGAGAGACCTGAGTTTGAGGGCATCCCAGTACCGCAGATGTTAGATACCTGCAGCACTGGATGGAGCTCTGCCTTGATGATGGTCTCCCTGCCTACCTCAGGGGATATCAATACAGACTATCTCTAAATAGCTCGCATGAGCCATTTGTCTTCACTCTACTCAGCAAACTCTTTACCTAGAGGTTAATGTTTGCCCCTCCCCCTGCATGATGACTGAGAAATAGGTGTGGAAGATCTGCTTGCTCCCTAGGGCAGCGCACTCACAAAACATGCATCAGGGGCTGGCCCTGGACACAGTCAGTCTGGAAGGAGGAAACAACAGTGTAGAAGACATTATTAAAGTCAGATGAATGATAAGGTATCTAAAGAGCACCAGGGTAAGCACACTGCATTTCCTATCTTGGGGTATGGCTAATGATAGTGAAGGCAAGCTAACAAAAGAGGTAGAATTCTGTAACATTAATGTCTTTAACACTACTAATTGTGTAGGAAATGAAGAAATATTAATTTTGAAACTCAATTTAAGTAAGCTACTTATCATACTACATAGTTCTCACCTTTCTAACCATGGTCAAATCAGGTTGCTTTGTCCAGGTTTTAGAATAAATATCATAACATTCCATGGAAATTAGCTCTTTATCACCATCCTCTCCTCCTAAAATATACAGCATTCCATCTATCTCCACGATTCCAAAGTTATGTCTTGCCTGAAAAGACATCAAAGATCTTTTTATCCAAAAAGCCACATTTAGTTAAAATATAGGTCTATTTACATTGCAGAGTTTCAGTCTAAAAGCACCATGCTCAACAAGTTCTGATATCTGCAGTGGGTCACTGTTTTACTACAAAGAAAGAAGCACCCAAGCCCCACAGCTCCTCAGAACAAGGGAATTATATTCAGGATGCATTTGCTGGCAGAATGGTTACTTTTTACTCATAACAATACAAAGCAAGAAAAGGAACTATTACCTCCTGGGTCAATAAAATGATCTGTGTATAGCAATAAACAGTAAGTGTATCAAGCCCATGTGTGACAGATAATGAAGACCCAGCAACAAGGTCTGCTGTGGCTGGGAGAGGTTCATGCTAAGGCTATTTGGAACAACAGACGTTTGAGGGATTTTACATTCATTAGCCAATTATTATTTCCTTAGTCTCCCATGTGCCCAGCACCTAAGATAGAGAATTGAACAAAACAGACATATCTCCTGCCAGGGAAGTGTTTGCGTGAGCGTTTTAAAAATACCTAGTATGTGAGGTGCTACATGATAGGAAAAAGCAAGCGGGGAGGAAACAGGACTGAAGGAAGACCTCCTTATCCAGACACACAGTGCAGGAAGCCAGGGAGCAGGCCACACAGGTATCTGGCAATGGTCCTGAAACAGGAGCATCGTAGGAGGAGTCTAGAAGGTTTGGAAAACTGTCAGGTCAGTGGCCAAGAGGAGCCACAAGGAGAGGCAGAGGTGTGGGCAATACTTCTTTTCTTATACTCAAATGCAAAGCAAAAAAAAGTGTTATAGGGAAAAGAGGAGTCTATCAAGCAAATCAAGGAAAGCAATGTTTTACCTCGTTCATTGGCGGCAACGCTGTCCACGTGTTTGCATCTGGGTCATACTTTTCTCCTGAGCTCAGGGTTTGCTTATTTTCATCTTGGCCTCCAAATACAAACAAAAATCCTTCTGCAAACAACAAAAGAGACACTCAAAAGAGTTGAAACATAAGTCTTCAACACTTATCTTTTGTTCAATATAAACACCAAGGCTGGACAGACAGCATGTGGAGAACGCGTCTCTGATAACATGGGATTCAAGATGATCAGATTTTATTCACTCCTTGGTGACAGAGCCACCTTTATGAGTCATTTTACTCCATCCATTGGTATCTTTGGATTCCTGCCAACTGTCAGCACAAAAGGAAGACTGACAATACTCGCTCCACTGCCATGCATCTCTGTGAGGGTTCGGTTCTTTTCTCTTTGTCAGCCCCGGACACTCTAATACAACTTCCAAACCACAATCCATGTCAGGTTGTTCAAGACTCCAGGGCATGCAGATCTGGGCCCCTGTGTGCGCTCAAAACAGGGTCCAAGAATACTTGCTGAACTTCCTATTTTGGCTAATAGAGTAGGTTATTTGTACCAACTCTGTGCAAACACAGCTAAACAACTGGATAAAACATTTTAAAAAAATTAAAAAAAAACCATCTTCTTAGAAGAGAAGGCAATAAGACAATATGGCATAACTGAAGGAAAAAGAGGGACCAAGAGAGAGGTTACCACACAGAAAATCATTTGTTCTGAAGGAAATGACGATCTGGAAAATTTCCAACCTTATCTTTAATGCCTTGGGGGATGAAAAAGACCGAAATCTAAACTCTAGGCCCATAGAAAGCATGGCTTCTGGGCCTCCCTGGTGGCGCAGTGGTTAAGCGCTGCGCTGTGGAGCTATCGGCAGCGCACGATGCGAGTTCGACGCCGAGCCAGGGAGAATCCCACATGGTGCGGCAGACCTCTCCTGCCTCGCCCACTGCTCCCCTCAGCAGTGTATTTCTGATCTGCCTGTTCTGCTCCCCACTCTGTCTCTGGTGAACCCTCTCGCCGCCCCACGCCTCTGGCCTGTACCCCAGCTTGTATGTATAAATAAATGAATTAAAAAAAAAAGTATGGCTTCTGGCAGGAGATTATATCCCATATTTCATACCCTTGGGATAAAGCCCAAGCAGAACTAGTACCTGAATTGACATCTTACTTGTCTAGCAAATCTCAATAAATACAACTGCACATAATTGCTCTCCTCATTGCCTAAAGCTTCTGAGATACAAACCCCTCTAGTAAAATCCTCACAAATTAGTGATAGGAAACTCTGTGACAGTTTTGCAGGTGAGAACATTATGATTAGTTGTGCATGTTATGGGAGAAATGTATAAGGAAGCTAATGCTGCAAAGACAGGACAGGGAAATCAGACTTACATCCTGTCAGACCTACATCACTTCAGCCAGTTGTTTTTGTTGACAATAACTTCCCTCATTTTGGAATCCAGAAAATGATTCGCTGCTACACTATTGTACAGCGTTAGCCATTTCTATAAGAAAGTATGCCATAAAATAGCTTTAAAAATATTAAAGGTAATGCAAACAGGCAGAGGCTATTGGGTATGAATTCCAGGAAGATTGCTGACAATGATTGAGAACGAGGGGGAATGGTAGTTGTGGGGTGAAAGCAAAAGGGCAAGTCTAAGATGAAAGGAAAAGGCAGCAAAGCGTGGTGAGGCAGCAAGTACACTCCATGATCTTCTGAGGAACAATTTTCAATAAAGCTATTTTCAAACATTTAAAGGTCAAACAAAACATTTCTTTAGTATTAAAATAACTTTAGGCCATAACTAATTTAAGTAGTATTTTCTAAAGTCTCATGAAATGCCTACTTTTGTTTAACACTTTCATTTTTTACATAGCCATATAATATAATTCTACCGTGACTGAGTCTCAAAGACAGGAATATCTTAGTTCAAGGAAAGTCTGAAATTTATTCTGAAAGATTTGTTAACCGTCAAATAAAATGCTCCTTTACTAAAATAGCTATGTATGAAAGATTTGGGAACAATTAAGACTGACAGAAGACACTTCTCCTTACCACAATCTTGAAAGCCAGAACTACACTGAAAATGGCATCATAGGGAGGATAATCAAATTCTAGCTTTAAGAGGTTATGAGTCATTGTATACAACCCTGAAATTATACAAGACTTGCTCTTGTGCTTAAGTAAAGTTTACCACAGAATGGTACCTGCTGAGAGAACTCCGTGATTAATTCTTGGCATGCTTAATGGGGCTAGTTCAATCCAAAGCTGCCTATTAGGGTCATAAAGAGGGCACATACATCGCATTGCTGCTGTTGGTTTCCGTGACCTAAGGAAAAAAAATAATTGTTTTGTAGTCAATAGGTTTTATACAGGTCTGCTTAAAACAACTATTGAGTATTGCCACTCTAGTTTAACATACTTAAAAAATATCTATTGCTGAGAAATACTATGAATTCTTATTTACATGGAAATCGCTCTCTCCTAAAGAAAAACATCGACTGGTTTCACTTACAGGAGAAATATAGGGAATCTGAACAAGGGGTCAGGAAAATAAAAGAAGACAAAATTAGCAGGTAAACTATAAATCTGAGACATACAGCAGGGGAAGAGAAGTTAGAGGGGTCAAAACAAGGGAGGCAAGAGCATAAGAGACTATGGTGACAGATCACGGATGATTTGGTGGTGGGAATTTTATGGGGATCACACCTGAGAGGAAAAATCAAACATCATACAAAAATGAACAATGATATAAAAATAAATTAAAAAGAAATAAGTAAAAAAAGAAATCCTTTTTTACACCACTTTACACATAACTCACACCTATACTTACACCCGTTCTTCCCCACCAACAGTCACAATGCATTCAGAGTAGCCCCGGGGTTTGAAGTTGGCTAGCATGGCCTCTCCTTGCTGTGGTTGGCTGAGCGGGATGTTGCTGCACTCTTTGACAATTTCTCGTACCAAAGGTTCATTCAGCATCTGTTCCCGTAAGTAACTGGAGTCTAACCCTGAAACCCACAGTGCTGACATAACATCCTTCATATGGACCTATGGAAGAGAACAGCAAGGATGGAGAGAGAAAACGGAGAATGCAAAATACAGTTTTTGGAATTTACATTTTCCAACTCATGGAAAACTAAAATTGATTATCAACAGTCATGTTGTAAGTGCTGGTATCGTTTGTATATGTTTTACTGGCTTTTTCCCTACTTCCCATAGAGCATTCATAAATAAAGATTTAATATAAAAAATCAACAGTTCAGATTTATACTTGATGTATCACTGCAAAGTTTCAAGAGGCTTTCTTTACACCCTATAGAGTTCACAAAACAATAGAAAAATTCAGAAGACCTCTGCTGTAACTTGTTTTATTTCACATACTTGGATATGCTGTGAATTAAATCACACAGAGATATTACATACAGTAATAGCCTCATACAATATGGTAAACTAGAGAATGAAAATATATCAACATTAAATAATGAGAAAAATCAAAGTTTAAAAAAAAAAATCCTGGGGGCCTCCCTGGTGGCACAGCGGTTGAGCGCTGCGCTGTGGAGCTGTAGGCAGCACACAATGCGAGTTTGACGCCCGGCCAGGAAGAAACCCACATGGTGCGGCAGACCTCTCCTGCCTTGCCTGCTGCTCCCCTCAGCAGTGTATTTCTGATCTGTCTGTTCTGCTCCCCACTCTGTCTCTGGTGAACCCTCTCGCCGCCCCACGCCTCTGGCCTGTACCCCAGCTTGTATGTATAAATAAATAAATCTTTAAAAAAAAAATCCTGGACAATAAACAATCATTTCCTCAGTAGTTACTGTTAAAAATACATATCACGTGTGTAATATGTTTAACAAGTATCATGTACCTTTTCCTGCCCACTCACTAAATCGGAACTACACATTTTATATATTAAGGTAAAAGTTTAATGACCATTTTCTCTTGGTTCTGAATAGTTACTTTAAGGTACACTCTTCTACAGCTTAAGCAAAAAAAAAAAAAAAAAAAAAAGCCATCAGTCCTTAAGGCATCGAGTTTAGATTAACCAAAGGATGAAGAACTGCCTCTGTGTCCCCAAAACATAACTGACTTGAGCATACCTATCACTTTACGGCTAGAAGAGGGTGAGGGAGAGGCTGCTGGCAGTAGTGTCTCCTCTGGTGGTCTACGTGAGCAGTAGACTAGAAACTCTTCTATGTCCTTTCCCAACTACGGTGGAAGTAGAACAGAACCATGCTGCCTAAGCAGAGACCATACACGTGGTGTCTGTTAAAGACCTACTCCTAGGCATCCAGAATTTTTAAAATTCACAAAATAATCATTAAAACAAGGCAACAGTCACTAGAGAAACAATGCACAGCACACAGTACATTTTGAAAAACCTGAAATTAAACATTACACTTTTTTTTTTAACACAGTAATTAGGGTAATCCCTTTATAAATTTTGGACTTAAAGTTCTGTGATTTTGCTTTCTTCCCCAATGTAGTAACAGATTGGATCTAAAGCCTGATAGTCTCTAAGACCCTTTCTTCCTTCCCAGCATTCTAATTGGAACCACACAGCCACAAAAACTCCGTAGCAGAGCAGCGCTGTCCTGCTTTTCCCGAGAGTATTATGTTACCCCAGGGAGAGCCCCCATCTACATCACAGTCTCTGCAGGGCTCAGCCAGCCATGGTGTAGCTGAAGGCTAGGGAGGGATACTACAGCTTAAGTGTGAAATGCATTTTCTCATTAAAACAACCAATGAAGAATTTCATGTTCCTTGCAAGTATTAATATGTTCATTGATACCAGTGAGCTACACCAACTTTTGTAACTGGTCTAAAGAACAAATCACTAATGATCTTGCAGGAAGATGCTCTGCAGCTCTCTATTCGATCATAACTTTGTAAATCGTTTTGAGTTGAAGGGAAAAAAATTTAAATTTGAACTAGACATAAACACACAAAAAGAAACAAGTAAACAGGCAAAGTTCGGTCCCATTATCAACTACAGGTACCTTTCTTATTTCTGTATCATGTGCAATCCATCGAATTACTGCTTCAAATACATATCTTTCATTGCCAACGTTTAACTTCTCAAGAGAAATCACTTCTTTAAGTTTTTGAGGATTCAGTTCTAGGAATTCCTCTGTGCTGCTGACATCTCGGAAGTGCGTCTCCAGATATTCCGTGGCAAGGTAATGGACGTGGTGCAGGCAGTAATGAAGCGCAAAGTCTCGGATTCCGATGCAGTTCTCAGCAGCAATACAACCTTCTAGAAACTCACAGCATAGTGTTTTAAGATCTGTCAGCAGGAGAAGGTCTGCTGCCTGTACAACATCTTGGATTGTATCTTCATTCAGCCGGATCTGTAAAAATATCACCCACACCTTAATGTTTGTATTTAAGGCCCATGCACACTAATCTATTAGGTTGAACCACATGAAATTTTCATTTTTGTCTTTGAAGATGGTCAAATATTGGCAGTTTTATATAATTCAACCTAGTTTCTTTTCAAGATATGTTTGGGGGATGCAATATAAACAGTGTGCGGCTGCTTCACATTCCCAGCACCCCCTGCTTTCACCACACTGACTCTCCATCACCCTTCCTGGTGGACTGTTCATGTTGGTGCTCAGGTCAACTTAATAGAAATGCCTTAAATGACAGAAATGCTAGGAAATGGAAAATTCTACATTCTATAGGAAACTGAAGAAGGTGATTTCTTTAAATAATAGCACCAAAACTGCTAAAAATCTTGCCTCCACATATACAAAATTCACTCTTTTGCCAAAAGGTACGCCACGCTGACTACAAGCCCTGTGAAGAGAGAGAGGACTACACTGCCTCAGAGGCTCATCCTCAACACCAAAACACTGTACTCAGCACAATGAATACATCAGGGGCACCAAATAACTGGAATAAATCCCTAGTGTACGATGTTTAAAAATAACTATGAACATTTACTTTTCCTTAATTTATCTTCACTTTTCTGATTAATGCTTCCTCCTCCACTCCCTTATAGTTTTTCTACATGGCAGTTAAGTCAACATAAAGAAATAGGCCTCTCAGATATTCCCCCAATCACACAGGGTGCAGATACTCTCAAAAACTGGGAACTTATTCTACATATGAAAATGTGAAGAAGAGATTTCAAAGCAGACTATAGAAAGAAACATTTATTATGTTTTACACCAGAGATACCAAAAAGGAAAATGTGTAATCGTCTGAGAAACTGGGCAACAAAACTGTGGAAAGAAATATGTGCAGTAAGCCACAAGTAAGAATAAATTTCCCACTCACACAACATATTAAATGTAGCCATGAGGCACTGGGGGTAGGTGTGGACTATTCAAACATGAGCATAAGGAAAATCACCAGATTTTATGTTGGTAAAACTAAACAACCAAATTATGAGTCTGTTGTAACTTATGCTGCAACTATGGTTTTTAAACCATAGTTAATTTGAGAACAAAACACAGAAGTCAATATGTAAAGAAAGTTCTAAGCCAAAACATGAATTTTTTCCTTTTGGCTTATAACTTGTGACTGCTGCTAAATCAACTTTCACAGATTAGACAGGAAAAGGTTCCTAAACCTGGTTTTGTGATGCTATCTTCAGTATTTTAAGGGTTTTCCCAAAACTAATTCTCATTTATTTTTAATAATCATATACACATAACCTTACACCACACCACCATTCAGTGTTTACACAAAATGAAGGGGTTAACATCATGAAATTAAACTGAAAATGTCAAAAAAGATGACAGTCACCAAGTTTGATTCTGGCAGAATGAATATATTTAGAGGAGGTAAGCAGCACTCTCAGTATATACTAGGAAAATGTATGGGAGACACAGCCCTCATAAAAAAGACAAGTAAAACAAGAATGATGAAGAAGGAACAGGAGAGAGTAGCAGGAGACAAGACCTCAGAAGACAGATAAAAGGCACTCTCACAAAACAGTGTAAGATACAACCCTCCCTTCTGTTGTAACAACTAGCTCTGGTCACACCTAAGGTTTTTCTTCAGAGCCCTTTGGAGATACTTTAGATGATATAATGGGGAGGGAGTAGGGCTGAAAGAAGGCAAAGAAACAGAAGTCTAACCACAAATGGCTTTCTTCACTGTGTTTCAAATCCTGGAATACAAGTGGGAACAGAGAGCCAAGGGAAATACAGAAGAAAAAATGGAGGTGGAACAGACATGCTGGCCCTACAGAGGCAGCAGGATCAAGACATCAGGAGTATGATGCAGGTAGGTGTTGTTTGTGTGAATCTGGAACTCTTTATTTCTCCAAAATCTGCCACTGCCCCAGGAGACTCCCCCTTTTATGCTACAGAGGCAGACTGCATCCCCAGCAGCGTGGTACAGAATAAGATTGGAATCATGGCTTGAAGACAAAACACAGACAGTAGTGCAGGGAGCACACGTGGAGTTGCTTGCTATTCCCCAGCAGGAGGTCTATAGTAAACACAAACCCTGGCGTCTGGGTAAGGTCTCAATTAATTGCCTTTCTTTTAAGAGCAGTGCCCTGAAGAACACATGTGGGTGCCATCACCAGCAGGAGTCCTGGGTCAAGGGCACAATGACAGAAGATGAAGATGACATCACTACTTCATCACAGAATGGATGAAAGGGGGCCCTCACCCTGAGCTTAAAGGGCCTCTACTTAATCTTCCTTCCTTTGTTTCTCATCATACCTGCCCACTGAAGATGTAATCCAGGATCTCTCTCATAACCATTACCGATATCCCTTCAAGTTCAATCTTATAGGTTGATCCATCATCTTTTGGAGGGTTATAGTTTAACTTTGTCCTAAGAAAGGGAAAAAAATGTAAAATTTCTATGAAAGAACAGAAATTGCTATAAATATTAATGCTCTAAATATAAAGTATATGATACTTATCAATACATGAACCCCCATCTGGAAAGCTTAATTTGTTAACTTTAGGTCAGCGAATTTCTTAAGTAACTTTCAACAACAAAACATTTGTTCCAGGATCCAGAATGCTACTAATTAAGAAATAAAACAGAAAACCAAAGGCCTAGTCTATGTGAGCAAGAATCTCTACTTCACCCTGGGAACCCCAGTCTCTTTAGGGTTATTTTTGTTTGCCACGTACTTAATGATCTTGTTATTTTCAGTAATATAACAAGGTCCCTAAAAACCTATCACCCAAAATAAAAGCTAGGACCTTTAAAATAACTCACTTCTAACTAAGTGGTCCTCCCCACCAATCCATTCCTTTGCTTCCTCCGCCTGAACCAACTATTATCCTCAATTCTGTATGCAAATTTTCCTTTATTATTGTATCCATATAATATATAATACATCAAGTTATTCACTTATAATAAATGTATGCATATTGAGTGTGATTTTATGAACATGTTTCATACTATCTATAACCTTCCTGAGCCTTTTTTAATTTAACATTTGACTGCTAAGAGTCATTTCTATTATTGCATGTCACAGAGGTTTCTCCTGCTGTATGAAATTCCACTTTCCTGCTGATGGGCTCTGGGCCATTTCCAGGTTTTGATATTGTTAACAAGACTGCTGTGATTACTCTTATATACATCTCCTTTTGTACTATGTAAAAAAAAACTTACGTAAAACACTTTCTCTAGGGTATACCCTTGGGAGTAGAATTATGCTAAATTATTCTTCAAAGCAGTTAGAGAAATTTACAGATCTGTTATGTCTAAGAGAACTGTGGCTCCCCAAACTACCCCATTTAGAGCTGTCACACTTCCGAAATTCTGCCGATGGAGTGAGTGAGAGGTGCCTCTGTGGCTGTAATCTGCCCTGTCCTTGCCGCCCAGATACTGAGCATTACTTCATGTATTTGTGGTGTCACATGTGTTTCCTCTTCCATAAAACACATGTTCATTTTCCAACTGATTTAATTATCCTCCTCATATTGAGATGTAAGAATTCTTTATTATATTCTTGATATTAATCTTCAGTGGACTTAGTACTTTTTTCTTTTTTCTTTCTTTCTTTCTTTATTTATTTATACATACAAGCTGGGGTACAAGCCAGAGGTGTGGGGCGGTGAGAGGGTTCACCAGAGACAGAGCGGGTAGCAGAACAGGCAGATCAGAAACACATTGCTGAGGGGAGCAGCGGGCGAGGCAGGAGAGGTCTGCTGCGCCATGTGGGAATCTCCCCGGCCGGGTGTCAAACTCGCGTCGCCGCTGTGGACAGCTCCACAGCGCAGCGCTTAACCGCTGAGCCACCGGGGAGGCCTGACTTGGTCCTTTTTTCACAAGAGAAAGTCTTTTACATAAGTTTTTTATGTAGTACAAAAGCAGATGTATATAAGAGAAGTCACAGCAGTCCTGTACACAATATCACAATGAACAATTTGAAGAGTAACTTTTCATAGTTACTTTTTGTCTCCATTTAAGAACTGGTATCTTTCCCAAGGTCTACATGATATTCCTGATACAGCAGTGAGGTAAGCCAAGACAGAACCTCAGCTGCACTTAAGACCACCAAATGCTTGGAACTGCTAGTGAAGAAAGCTGTGCAAGGACAGGTGAGAGATGAGTTAAAAATAGAAAACAGACTGACAAAGTCTTAAAAAAAAAAAAATGAATGCAATGCCAGATCCTTCCTCCTGGTATATACACAACTGCCTGCTCAATTAGTGAGACTGCCCACATTCAGTGGAAGATGTGGAATTTACACTCTGAAGAGTACAAAGCTGAGGGTAGGTCATCTGGACAAGGGGATACAGTTAAGGGTAGGTGGCCTGTACCAAAAACTTAAAGTTAAGAGAGTACAGAATGCTGAGACCATAAGTTTTTTTCTCAATTCTGGTTCTAAAATGCTGACAGTGAGACCTATGTCCTCCAGGTAAGAAGCTGAAAGACTCTTGGAGGCTTTTTTCAGCCTAAAAGACCTACAGATACAGACATCAATCTTACCAAGAAAACAACCCAGCTTGGTCATGCAACAGTGAAACCCACAGGCAATAAGCCTAACCTACAGGTTCTGAGTTTCCAGTATATTTTAGAGCAGTATTTCTGAAACTTCAAGTCACACCACAGGCAGAAAACACACTATTATTCTGAGGTAAACAGATGAGGCTGTGAGTGGGACAGGGGTGGATAATAGGCCCCACTATCATTCCTGTCACACACCTGTAACAAAATATTTTTGGCTCACTCGTTAAGAAATTCTGCTTTACGAAAGTTTTAAAATTGTTTAAATATATTTATTCCTTTCTGGTTGAAAAAAATAATTCAGTATCAATGTAAACTTTGAAAACAGTAAAATGTAATGTAATGTATGAAATGTAAGTGAAAAATACAGCATAGGATATTTAAGTGTAAATGATAAAGTTCACTGTGGCAGTCAATGCTATGACCAGCTAGTAAAATCCCCAGATTTTTCCCCCATATTAATAAATTTTTTGCATTTTTATTGACTATCATAAAAAAAAAATTCTGCTTTAGTGCCCTGCTCTTTAATATGAGTAGACAGGATTCAAAAGATGTCTGAGAAAGAACAAATGAAACCAAACCAACAGAAAAAAGGCAATTTGGAGGAAATAAAGAATAAGCAAGATGAAAAGCTCAAGGGAAAAAAGAAAACCTCTCAATAATATTCTGAGGGAGAAAAGAGTGAATACTGTACTCACGAAACAAGAATAGGATGCCGTAAGAAGGAACACCCAGAGAACAATAAAAATTTTAATGAGTGAAAAAGGTATCTTATGTCAAGTCAAAATAAAAACTTGAAGAAATCTCCTAGAAAAAAGGGTAGAAAGACAAAGCTAGAAAACTGAAGAGACAAGTTTAAAAAACTGGAAGATCAGTCTAGAAGCCTGAGCACCTAAAAATAGAAGTAAACCTCCATCCTGCCAAGAACAAAAAAAAAAAAAAAAAAAAGACCACCACCAACAAGTATTTATGATAATGGAAGAAAATAGTTCCTTTCTAAGGCATATCAGTATATCACAATACTTCAAAACACTGGAATCTAGAAAAAGAGGTTTCAAAGACATATAGGAATCTGAATGGCTTCATACTTTTTAATGGAATTCAAACAGTTATGGGGAAATAGCTTAAAGACCTATAGGAAAATTATATACAGCAGAGTTTTATAGCCAGCCAAACTACTATTTATTGGACAGGAAACAAACATTTTCAGGGATATGAGATCTCAACACAATATATCTCGCATGCAACCCTTTCTCAGAATATGGTTGGAAGATATGCCCCAACAACCAAGGGAGTAGATCAAGAAAGAGGAGGATTTGGACAATAAAAAGACATGACCCAACACAGGATTTCTGTGAAGGGAATGGTGGTCCAGGATAACACCTATACACCAGTAGAAGGAAATTAGTTTACCAGAGGCCAGGAGGAGGTCTGGAAGACCTTTAAGAAGATGAAATTGATAGTAATGTAAAATGTATCTGAAGGTAGAAAGAGGATTCTTAGCTTTGTCTCCTCTCTGTGTTTATATCTGCTAGTCCTGCCTATATGGTTTCTACTGAGTTAATGGTTTTACTCAAAAGAAATTTTGTTTCTGCTTGCTGTATCCTGGGTTTACCTATATGCCTGGTACTTCATCAAAAGTGCAGAAAAAGATTTCAGTCAATTCTCAATCAAGAGAGAAAATAGTGTAAATGGTAAAAACATTATCTATGTCATCAGTATTTGCCTATGAAATGCATCATACACTTTTTAGGGTAGCAGACACGTTTCCCAGCCATGTTTCACTCATGCCATAACTATTTGAAGTTCTCAGTCATTGTCCTGCTGATCAGTGTACTGTCTCACAGTTCCAAACTTACCCTTTATGTGTGCTCTGTGAAAATGGATTTGAGCCTTTTATTTCCTTCTGTCAACAGGGATGATGTTAAGCATTCTAGGATAGCACTGAAGGAAGAGTGTTCTCTCTGCTTCTGGCCTAGCAACTTGGAAAGCACCATGGTGGATCTGAAACTGAAGCCCATTGACACAGTTGTGGGGCATGACCTGGCTTTGCCAAGGCCTGTTTCCTATGTGGCAACACCTGGAGCTGTAGGTAGCAGACAGCAGCACTGGCAGTTTCCTGCCCTGCTGCTCCATCACACGCAGCTTTTATCAGTGGCAGTGGAAATTGCTGCCTGAAGGCAGCCCCTCCCCCAGTGCCAGCCAGGTTTGAGTTCAGAGACCCTCTGGTTCCTGAGGCAGAGCGGGAATTTCCCGCTAGTCACCCAGAACACTCCCTTTATCCTGTGACAAGAGGCTGTAGGACGGCTATGCAGAAGCCCAGTTCAGTGGGCCAGGCTTGATGGTTGCCCCAGTGCTAGCCGCAGCATGTGATAGGCTTTTTACTGCCTTCCACCAGCAGCCCCACTAGGGCTCAGGCTGCTGGCAGAGGGCAGCAGTGGTCTTCCTGCTATGTCACCCCAGAGCATGTAGCACCCCTCTGGCAAGCTCTGGCACAGGAGGCAACAGCTAGTCCCATAGTTCCTGCTTTAGGGTTGCAGGGAGGAACACGAGGCTCCACTGGGCCAGTTCTAGCACTGCTGCTCCCCTGGAGCCTCAGACAGCAGGGAGGCCTATGGACTCCTGGGCCAACATAGTGGCTCCCAAAAGAGCTGAGACCCACGTTCCAGGGCTGCTGCAGGTCCCTCCCTACCCTCAGTCCCAGGCTTTAGGTCCTTATATCCAGCCTCACTGAAGGGGCACCAGGTTCAGAATGTCTCCAGCCTGAGGCCAGTTCTGGCTGTGGCTCCTCCAAGCCTGCCAGCCCATGAGCCTACCCTGAGGTCAGGACAGGTTGGGTCTGTGCAGGCACCAAATTTTCTCTTCTATATTTGGTGCCTGGATTATAAAGTGACGAATCAGGTGTGAACAGAATGAACCGATCAGGTTAAATCAGCTCATTAGTTAATTATTCAGCTCAAAAATCAAGAATGAGCTGATTGGCACTAAGTAATCCAATCAGTCACTTAGGATTGAAAATGGTCCAGTCAGATTTGTTGGGTGGGGGACCTTGACAGAGTATATAAGACAAGGCAGGAGCCACCCAGAAATGCTATTCCTGGCCTCCAAAGAAAGAAGAAGGATTGGCAGCCAACCTCTGAAGAAAGAAGCATCCAGCAGCTGACCTCTGAAGAAAGAAGAAAAGACAAAGACTCACAGACTTGGTTGCTGCACTTGTCTTTGGCCTTGCCTTTGAAAGTAGCACCATAGGCCTCAGCCTGGTATCTCAAAGAGCTGTTTGTTGTTGGTGTAGGCCAAAAACTCAGAAAGAGAGTTAACACTGGTGTCTCTGACACTGCCTCCTGGTGAGTGGCACTACTGGCCAATGCCAGCCGTCTGTTTGGGACTTCTGGACACTGTGGACACTATCTGGGGTGAGACAGCTGGCCACTTGTGGCTTTAGAAACTCTTTTGGCTTCCATTTTGAAATGTATCCCTGTGTTGTTGTTCCCTGAGCTTGAGTGGTCTTGCAATTATGTGAGAGTGAGAACCGATAGACAGTGACCTGGCAATGTCTTCTGGGTACTGTACTTTGATCCATTACAGCACTGCAACAGCACTGTTGCAGAGCCTGCCTTTCCACCAGCAGGCTCCTGCAGAAAATAACTGCCAGCAGTACCCTTTTCCTGGTGAAACACCTCAGTATGAACGCTTTCCCAGGCACTTCTGCATAGAATTCTGACAAGTTCCACCAGTGTGGTTTCTGAGCCATGCAGTGAGCCGTGGCTGTGCCGTGCCCAATAATGTCTGGATCTCAGCTCAGGGGGTGTTCACTGACTGCTATTTATACCGGCTAGTCCTGGATTATTTTAATTTACATCTCACTAGCCAATCCCCCCTGTCGAAGGATTATTCCAATCCTGTTGACACTAATTCTTTAAACTTTTCTTGTTTAAATTACTGTGTGGTTTCTTTCTCCTGACGAGATCCAGAGTTCCTAACCTATTTAAAGACAGCAGCTTCAAAATGTGTTCACATGGAGGAGGCTCAACCTTCAATTAGTTGCTTTTATTTTAAAGTGATCTACGTGCAAACACACAAGCATACCTGTGTGTGGGCTGTGGACAGTGGGAGCAAGAGAACTGGGCTAATGGGGAGAAGGGTTATAAGAAGACCGCTTTTTTAGTTTTGATACAGGTGGCTAGAATTTTTTTTTTTAAATACATACAAGAACTGGGGTGTAGGCCAGAAGTGTGTGTGTGGGGAGGGAATGTGTGTGTGAGAGAGGATTCACCGGAGATAGAGTGAGAAGCAGAACAGGCAGATTTATTGAAATACATGCTGAGGGGAGCAGTGGGAGAGTCTAAAAGGACCACTTTAAATATAATCACTGGTCATTTCAGATTTCTAGAAAATTTGATTTCTTTCAAAGTCCATGACAAATGAACCATTTCTCAGTCTGTAAACATCTGAAGGTTAAAAAACAAACCCTTGTTTTAATTATAGTTTAAATTCAGATCCTTATGCTTGCCCCCAGATTTTCCTAGCTTTTTACTAGCCTCAGATTTTTTCTAGCTTTTCCTATTATATAATGTCAATTTATAAATTCTCTCTTAGAAGATGCAGCAGGGCCTCCCCAGTGGTGCAGCGGTTAAGTGCTGCGCTGTGGAGCTGTTGGCAGCGGCGACGCGAGTTCGACGCCCGGCCAGGGAGAATCCCACATGGCGCGGCAGACCTCTCCTGCCTTGCCCGCTGCTCCCCTCAGCAGTGTATTTCTGATCTGCCTGTTCTGCTCCCCACTCTGTCTCTGGTGAACCCTCTCGCTGCCGCACGCCTCTGGCTTGTACCCCAACTTGTATGTATAAATAAAAAATAAATCTTTAAAAAAAAAAAAAAAAAAGAAGATGCAGCAGTCTTAAAATACAAAGCATTCCTTGGAAAAAAAAAAAACTAGAAATAATTGGGAGTACTATAAAAAGGGACAGCAGGTGTTCAGATACAACAATCCATGCCCGCCAGTTTTCTGTTTCTAGGGCAAAATGGTTCCACTCGGTGGTCCTGTTTTTTCTGTTGTAAATAGAAGAAGTTCAAGAAGGTCTCTCACCCCTGGACTTTTCTGGGCTAACCTGCTGAGCGTAGCCCCAGAGGCTGCCCTGATTGGAGGGTGATGTCCAGCAACCCAACCACTTATCTAGGATTTATAACACGCCTTCTGTACATTATAAGTGCATTTTCCTCCAGCCACCTGTCCTCTGGACAAGCATTTATTTTCTGTTCTATTACAGCTGAACGGAAGTGAAACAAAATCAATTTTTCTTTTTCTTAACATACTAAAAAAGATCTTGTAAGAAAAAAGTCACTGGTTACTAGTTAATGAAGATGGTATTAGTCAAGGTTTTTAATCAATAAAAGAGGTTTGCAACTTTTAGGTCAGATTTAATAGAGTCAAAGAAACCTGTTGGTTGAATGCAGTCTTCTTACTGGCTTCTCACGGCAAAAAACATTCAGTGTGGAAAATAAGCACACATGTTCACTGTGACTAAACGCCTAGACAAACAACGCAAATCATCGGGCCTATCATCCTCTTCCAAGAATCATTTTAGACAGTGCTGCATGGGATCTGATGTCACAGTGACACTGAATAAGCTGAAGAGATTTTTATTCCCATCTGATGCAAAAGCTTGTGTCCAATAAAAGCATTCTCTACAAGAATACAAAAGAATGTAATGTTCAAGGAGTCAATTACAAAAATCCTGGGGTGATTTATGGGCCTGACTCATGGTTTCAAATGATTCATGTCACCTCAAACTGTGCAGCTACCAAGAGTAGTCTCTCTGAGATATATGAGATGAGGAGCCTGGGTCCACAACTTCATTCGCCCAATTACTCCAAAAGAACTTAGGTTCTATGGGGAGTTTGTTTTACAGTTGTGTCCCCACCTCTCCATTGTCTTCATGAGCTTCTGAAAACCACATCAAAAGGGGCTTGTGAGGACAGGGAAACTACCCTATATGAAGCTGTAGTGGTAGAAACTCGCCATTATTCATTTCTACAATATACATTATACAATTGTACAAACCCACAAAATGCACCACACCAAGAGGGAACCCTAAAGCAAACTATGGACTTTGGACTATAAGGCCATACAAAGTTAGGCTTATCATTTTTAACACAGATACCATTCTGGAGGAATATATCATAAAGGGGGAACTTAAGTGTGATGGGGGTGTGGCACAGGGTAGATGGTAAATCTCCATACTTTCCTCTCAGTTTTGCTGAGAAACTTAAACTGCCTTTTTTTTTCCCCAAAGGTTTGTTTTTATTTATGCATACAAGAACTGGGGTGTAGGCCAGAGGTGTGGGAGGTAAGAGGATTCACCAGAGACAGAGTGGGGAGCAGAACAGGCGGATCCACTGAGATACACTGCTGAGGGGAGCAGCAGGAGAGACAAGAGAGGCCTGCTGCGCCATTTGTGGGCTAGGTCCTTTGCTGGGGATCGAATTCATGCCTCATGCTGCAGTGGCTGGCAATAGCTTGAGAGTGCTGAGAATTTAATCCCTGCTCCACCAAGGGGGCCCAAGAACCTTAAACGGCTTTAAAAAAATATAGTCTACTTTAAAAACTGTACTGTTTAGTCCCCACTCAATTTAATGAAATATAAACTAGCAGGTATTACTTAGCATCCTTTTACAAGGCCTCTTATTTTTTAACATATTCAATATTTAAAACTGTTTATTGAGGTAATGTTGGTCTATTACACTATGTTTTAGAGGTGTAGGTTCACACCTCTACACATGTGTGTTAACATCTCACATCTGTAACAGGGTAGTCCCTATGGAAAGGGGAGGTTCCAAGTACCCTGCCCCACTCAAGGAAGGGTGGACCCAGGAGGAGGAAAAGCTGGAAAGAGACTGGGAGAAGGATGGAAAGCAAGAAGACTTGGGGTAGGCACATGGAGCAGAGAGACATGTGAAGAAGTTAGACTTGCCTCTTGGCCTGTGGCTTGTACCAGGGACTTGGGGGGCATGGAAGAAGGCACTTGAAACACACGTGGGTGAGTGACCCGTGGGGAGGTTAAAATGGCAGTATTCATCTTGATTTTGATTTAGCTCTTTTCCTTTCAGACTTGTCTGGTCCCTTCTGTGCCATTCCTTGGGGTACCCACCAGAAGGCACCTTAGACTTGTGGCAGGCTTTCGGGTCTCAGCAATCCTGCTTTGGGTCAACCCTGTTTGGCTGGACATTTACCCATGAGGGTATGGGTAACCTTGGGTGCTTGATTTGGAAACTATTTTTTCTTTCCCTTCTTTTGTCTCTCTTGCACACTAATTATATTAAAGTTCCTTTCCATTAAAGATCTTACACCCTAGAGTATGTTTTGCCGTGATACAGCAGATGGCAGAACCTATTTAGAGCAGGCAGGCTTGGGAGTGCTGGGAAGCTGGATTGAGGAACTACTCTTAAAATCCATTCAAACCCAAAGTCATTCCAGGATCTACATGAGGAAAAAAGTGTGAATGGTAAATATGTAAAACCCACAGTATTTCTAGGAAAAAAGATTTGGAGGCAGAGAAAAATGAATAGGAGGAAATTAAAGGAGATAATGAAGGCAAAGAAAGAAACGAAACAATATTGAACCTCCATTTTAATGGCACTCTTTGAATAATGTACCTTTCTTAGAGCTGTCATCGGAGTCAAGGCCCCATGCCCAGTGCTGTGTCCTTCTCCCTGCCTGGCAACAGACCCACCACCAAAGCACCAATAACCCTATGTCAGAGTTCAGGCACCCCTCCCTGACCTTCTGTTCCCACCTCCTCCTTCGTCTTTGGTAGCCCCACTTCTACAGTCAGATTCCAAAGGTTTCTTTCACTACAAGTTTTTTTTTATGCCTGCTTTTTGTGGGTGGGGAAAACAAGAACCTGTCTAGCTCATGGTTCTTACCACCCGAGAATTCAATCAGCACGGAGAAAAGCATTTACACAGGTGTGTGAGGCATGGTCAGAGGTGTCAGGAGGCCCAAGGAAATTCAACCTACATGGACCAACTATCATTGGGCCCTGCTGCTAGTGGACCAGGCAAAGCAAGGGGAGCAGTGAGGAGGCAAAACCATAAGCAGGCACAGGAATACTGCTGGGACCCTCCTGGGAGCTGCCTCAGCGCCATCAGGCCTGGGCCTTTGCGCAGGATTGGGGAAGAGAACACAGCACGGGGGACCGGGCCTTGACTCCTATGACAGCGCTAAGAAATGTACATTATTCAAAGAGTGCCACTCAAATGAAGGTTCAATATTGTTTTAATTGTTTCTTTGCCTTCATTATCTCCTTTAATTTCTCCCTATCCATTTCTGTTTGCCTCCACATCTTTCTACCTAGAAAGATTATGGGTTTTACTTACTCACCATTCACATTTTTTCCTCACATAGATCCTGGAATGACTTTGGATTCGAATGGACTTTAAGAGTAGTTCCTCAACCCAGCTTCCCAGAATCTTCTGGAGAGCTCTCACAGAAAAGCAGATCCCTGGGTCCCATCCCAGATCAATGAAGCCACTGCAGGTAAACACTGTGTGTGTTTAAAAAGTTCCCCAGCTGATTCCGACACATTCCCTCCTGCCTAGAATGTTCTTGCCACCACCCACTGCCCTAGTTACATGGTTTTATCCTTCACTGACTCAAGGTCTCTGCTCCAGTACCAGCCCCATAGAGCAGCCCAGGTGACCACACTATCTAAACTAACACCCTCTCTCCCTTCCCTGCATTATTTGTCTTCACAAAATTTATCACCATCAAATAAAAGGCATTTGTTTAATATCCACATTAAGGAAAATAGGGCTTTGCCTTGTTTATGCTCCATTCCCATACCTAATCAAGTGCCTGCTACTGAACAGGCAGAGGTACTTGATAAGTATTCTGGGCTGGAAAAAGCATGAATTTTAATGCTGCAGAGTCAACTATTGAAGCAAATTGAGCACACTCTTAGCAATGGGACTACCAACGAGCAGAGTAGCTGGGAGCACTTCATCACTGTTATGGTACACGCATACTGAGGAGAAGTTGGTGCTTCCCCTGGCCTCAACCCAAGGTGTGCTGTACAGTTGGCCATTCTAAAAGTGAATGTCCAAAAGCTCCACCCCTGCAAAGTCACCCCAATGGCCCTGACTCATTCATTTTTCTGAATACTGAGGCCAAAGGTAAACTGAACCCTAAGGCCTTGCAGTTCACGAGCAAACCCCCTAGAGCCACCCAGTTCTGAAGTGTATGGTGCTTCCTTGCCCTCTGCCCACCATCACCACCACTGGTATACTTCACAGGAAGATCAGGAGTTAAGAAGTGATGGGAAAAGACAAGAATGGGAAAGGTTTCTGCGAAGGCCAGGGTTTATTGTCAAGGTGTCTGTCATTTCACCAATCAACTCCATGGTATTGAAGCCGAAGCAGTCACTTCACCAGAGATTAAGGTTGCAGGGCACACAAACACCACCAAGGAGGCCACAGCCACGGTCTTATCCATCCCTGACAACCTCCCTGCCTTGACTACGCAGCGCGTATCCACAGAAATGTGTACATTTCCCTCTTGCTATCAAATCCACATTAGCCACTTGGAGGGTGAAACACGGCGCTTCATATTCATTCATGCAGCCACACTCAGTGACATCAGTAATCTGGGAGGAATATGGGTACAAGAGTTGGATGTCTTGAGCAAAAGAGAAATTTATCTCAGGAGATACTACTTTCTGAAAAGAGAACATGGAGAGTGTAAGTTCTACCTTCAACAGAGGGGCAGAGCAAGGAAACTCTGTTGTGTGTGTATTCTGAGGGGACAGGAAAGGAGTGAAGGCTGCACATGCACACACTACAAGTGACATCAATGGCACCTGGCAAAACCACAGCAATTCCTGGAGGGAAAAGATGTGAGATCTGTAGTGTGAGACAAAGGACTGTTTTGTAGGTAATCCCTTCACTGCTGCAGGTCAGCATTAAGTACAAGATGTGCTTCAGAAATTAGATGTCAGCTGGTTGGCAGCCACCACCCTTGTAGAATTAAATTATCATTTGTCAGTAAGATGAAAAGCTGTAAGTCATTTCTAGTTCAGGGATTTTAACCATTCATTTGAAGCCTCTAGCACCATGTCCCTGTATAAAGTGTATCCACTGTAACCACAGTAAATGATTGTCCCTTCCCTCAACCTGCTGAAAGCCTCTTCCTCTGGTTGTTCCCATCTTAGAAAATGGTGCTATTTTCTATTCAGTTACTTAAACCTAAAATCTAGGAATTCAACTAGTAAATATGGAAGGGATTTTTTTTTTTAATATGGAAGAGATTATTAAGTTGCAAAGTCTAAACGGATACCAAAACTAGTAAATGAAACCTGATGGGGAATGGAATATTTACATAATCTTAACAGTATCATCCCATAAACTTATTAATTACAAAAAGAAAAAGACTAGGCTAAGCTGGTGGACACCATCTTTAACCACATGAGCGATGCTGGGACTACCTCCAGGGACCCCGCCATGAAGCAATGAGGAAGATGCAACACTACTCTGGTGGTGTGCTTGCCACAAACGCCTAACCTCATTCTAACCAGAAGAAACCAAACCCAAGCACGGACACTGTCTACAAAATGGTGAACGCAACTCACCCAAGTTCCAAGGCCTAGAAAGAAAGACAAGGAAAGAGTGAGGAGACCAAGGAGACATGATAAGTTTATCAAGTAAGTGTGGGACACAGGTGTTGGCAAACACTAGGGAGGGTAAAGCCAGCTTTCCTGGGAGCAGGCTTCACACAGGCACCACCTGAACTGGGTCTCAACTGATATTTCCGGACTTTTAGGAGGGAGAAGACAGTACATCATAAAGGAGGGACAGCAAAGGACTGGAGTAAAGTCCTATAATTTCAAGGAATGCCAGAACACAGGGGGTTAGCAGCCAGAGTGCAGACGATCGGTATATGCCTGAGTGGAAGGCTCGGCTCCTGGAGGACCTCATACCACACAAGAAATGTGCATGTCACCTTGAGGGAAATGGAGCCACTCATTACAGTGTTTTGTTGTTTTTTTAAAAGATTTATTTATTTTTGCTTACAAGCTGGGGTGCAGGCCAGAGGTGTGGGGCAGTAAGGGGATTCACCAGAGACAGAGTGGGGAGCAGAACAGGCAGATTCACCGAAATTTACTGCTGAAGGGAGCAGCGGGCAAGGCAGGAGAGGTCTGCTACGCCATGTGGGGATCTCCCCCGGCCAGGTATCAAGCTTGTGCTGCCGCAGCCACCCACAGCTCCACAGCACTGTGCTCAACCTGCTGCGCGACCAGGGAGGCCCCAGAGTGTTTTTTAATTTTAACCTTTTTATCCTGAAATAATTTCAGACTCACAGAAAAATTTAGGAAGTCTAAAGTTCCTGTATACACTTCCTTTAGTATCTATTAATGTTACTAGCTTACATAATCTTAGTACAATTATCAAAACTAGGAAATAAAGACTGATGCACTACTATTACATACACTTCAGATTTATTCAAATTTCACCTGTCTTTCCCATCAGGTCCTTTCTCTGCTCGGGGATAGGGTTCAAGTTGTACTGTGATGGATATACAGGCCAAGGGCTCAGGAAAGAGGGCAAGGCAATGGCATCTGTAGAGTAGATGAGGTTGTGGTAGGCAGGGTGAAGGGGATGAAGAATCTTGTGCCACGCTGTGTCACATATATGTAGGGGACAGACAGCAAGGAGGACGAGAAAAAGTATCTCAGAAGCATGATTGAGAGTGATAAACCAGCAGATAGATGGAAGAAGATAAACACTTGAAAGTTTTTACTTGATTTGGTAATTACATTTAGTGATTTTTTAAAAGAACAATTTTAATGATGTGCTAAGATAGGAGTCCAAATGCAGAGTCAAGAAAAAAATAGGAAGATAGACTCTGGAAAATAAAGACTCTTCTTTCAAGAATCTTTGTTGAAAAATAAAGGAAATTACACACTGTCAGAAGAGGATGCAGAGTTGTCTGCTTCTAACAGATAGCTTCATTAACGTCTGCACAATTCCTACATGCCAGATACTGGGGAGGACTTGAGCACATGTCTATGGTGGTAGAAAGGAGCTAGAAGAGAAGGTAAAGGACAAAAAACACAGGAAAAGAATGTAGAACAGAGCAACAACCCAGAAGAAAAGGAGCGTCTGAGTGGAATAGCAGGGGTGGGAGGGTAGATGTTAATCCAAATTTCAAAAAATCTAATTCTCTAGGATCAACAGTCAACACACTCTAACCCATAGTCAGTTTTTAAAGGGTCTTTTTAGCTAAAAATGGCTTGTATATTTGTACAGAGTTGTCAAATACAAAGAAAAATATGTGACAAAGGCAACATGATCTAAAATATTTCTGATCCTTTATAGAAAACTTTACAAACCCCGCTCCAAATAATTTTACAATAGCAAACACAAAACATTTTAAAATCCAATTGGTATCCAATGGGATACCAACTTATACCTTTAAGAAAAGCCCATATCAAAAAGACACAAACAACAAGCGTCAGTGAGGGTGTGGAGAAAAAGGCCCTTGTGCCTTGGCAGGAACATGAACTGGTCCAGCCCCTATCGAATACAATATGGAGGTTTCCCAAAATGTTAAAAATAAATCTGCCATATGATCCAGCAATCACATTCTTAAATATCTACCTGAAGAATATAAAACACTAATTCAGGGGCCTCCCTGGTGGTGGAACGGGTTAAGCGCAGCGCTGTGGAGCTGTCAGCAACTGCAGCTTGAGTTCGATGCCCGGGAGATTCCCAGAAGGTGCAGCAGACCTCTCCTTCCTCGCCCGCTGCTCCCCTCAGCAGTGTATTTCGGTGGATCTGCCTATTCTGCTCCCCACTCTGTCTCTGGTGAACCCTCTCACTGCCCCACACCTCTGGCCTGCACCCCAGCTTGTATGCAAAAATAAATCTTAAAAAAAAAAAAACACTAATTCAAAAGAATATATGCACTCTATTGTAACGGATCCCCATGGTTCCAGCGGCCAGGGGGCAAAATGGCTTTGTTGGGGCTGAGGTACACCAGTTTCAGCCCACTGCCTGTCAATGTTCCTGTTCCCCCTCGCCAGCCCCAGTGAGACCAGCTCTGACCATGGATTGCTGGCTTCAGCCAACAGTCCCACAAGCCTGCCCTGACCTGACTGGAGGTGGGGCTGGGTTTTTTCACCTTTTATATCTGGCTCTAGGATTCCAAATGGACCAACCTGGTGCAAGCTAAATGAACCAATCAGGTGTGAGCTAAACAGACCAACTGGATTTAAGCTCATTTCATTAATTATTTGGATTGAAAATGGAAAAAGAGCTGCTTGGTGCTAAACAGTCCAATCAGACACACAGGATGGAAAATGGTCAAATCAGGCTTGTAGGATAGGGTACCTTGAAGAAGATAAAATGCAGAGTAAGAGCCAGTTTGATTAATTCCGCTCCTGGCCTCTGAAGGAAGAAGAATTCTGTTACTGGCCTTCAAAGAAGCATTCTGTTCCCAACCTCTGAAGAAAAAAAGAGGGCTCCCGTTCCCTGTCTCAGAAGAAAGGAGGAGTCTGCAGCTGGCAGACTGAAGACAGATCCCACTCCTGATATCCAAGGAAACAAGGATCGTACTCCCAGACTCCAAAGAGAGAGGGATTCATTGGCTCAACACTGAAGAAAGAAGCAGTCAGCAGACAGCCTCCAAAGAGAGAAGCAGCATTCTGTTCCTGGTCTTCAAAGAGGATAAGCATTCACCTTTGAAGAAGGATGTGGAAGATGGCTTCTGAAGAGAAGTTCTGAGCACTTCCATGGGCTTTCAGATCTCCAGAGTCCTTCGGGGAGGCTAAGTCACTGCACCTGCCTCTGACATCATCTGCAAGCCGCACTGTTGGGCTTGGCCCAGAGTCCTAAAGTTGACTACAGCCTTTGGTTCTGTGGCACCTCCTCTAGGTGCTTTTGAGTTTGTAGCTGTCTGGTCCCCACACAGCCTTCAGGCTATTGTTGTGGGGTGCTGCTGTGTCACATCTCCCACAAGCGGTCTTTCTTTGGGAATTCTGGACATGTGGGCACTACCTGGGGTAAGACAGTCAGCCACTGTGGTCTCAAAAACTCTTTCCTTTCCCCAATTTCCTATTTGCTAAATAAACCCTGTTGTTGGACTCTGAGCCCGAGTGGTCAGAGTGCAATTATGTGCACAGGTGAGAACCCACTGACAGTGATTTGTCCGGCACCTTGGTCACTGTCCTTTGAAACTGTTTGAAGTGCATTTAGTACTTGCCATCTGCAACAATATGGATGGAGCTTGGCCAAAAATTCAGAAGGAGAAAGACAGATTATCAGATTATTTCACTCATATGTGGAATAAAAAGAAACAAATCAAAGGAACAGACAAAATGAAAAGAAAAGAAACCCTAGAAATCTGATTGCTGAACTGAGGCTACCAGAAGGAGGAGAGGGGGAACAGGTAGGAAGCAGAGGGGGAAGGGGCCCATTGGACTATGGTGGAAGATTATGTGTGCTTGGGTGGTGGGTGTGGTGTCATTCATGTGCAGAGGCGTGAATCTATATCCCTAAATCACACACAGTGTTGTAAACCAACATTACCTCAATAAAAGAAAATTAAAAAAAAAACTCAACTGATATGCCAAATAGCAACTTTGAGAAGCCACTTGCAAAAGTGATGGTGCAATGGTGATAGATCGGAGATAAAAATAAATTGCAAGGATCTTTATATGATTATCCAGACTTCCCAGACAATAGTCTGGTTTCTGCTTCTATTTCCAGAAATAGGTATACCTGGGACATAGCCCCAAAGTAAGTTTACTTATATCCACGGGGGAAAAAAAAAAAAAACGCAGTTTTTTTCTAATTGGTTTATAAAAGAAAAGGAACTGAAAATTAAAATGTCAAAAAGAGAAATGATTAAGCAAATTATATGTAACAGCAATATGATGTAATAACAGCTAATAAAAATGATTATTGGCATTCTATTAGGAAATAAGAAAAGAGAAACATGAACTGACTTTAAGTGAAAAGGTGAACCCTAAGTAATATGCACAGCCAGATTACAGCTATAAAAGTATATTAAGTACAATGTTCAGAGCCAGAGAATAATGTGGGGTGACAAATAATCGAACTCTCATGTGATTTTCTACAATTGTTTGTGGGGAAAGAAAAGATTCTGAAAATTTAAATCCAGTTTTTGTAATTTTGAAAAGACAAAGTCTGAAATGCAAGTCAAGATTTTAAGATGAGTTCAAAGACAAAACCATGATGCAGCGACTTGTGAAGCAAAACATTCTTCTAGAATGAAACAAGCCTGCTGCCTTGTTCTGGTCACACCCTGACCTTTTGGAAATACACATAAAAGAGAGACATTCATGCCACAACGTGTCAAACAGTTCCAGATTTTCTACTTAGGCATTATTTTTCAGATGCTATTTAAAACAGGCTCCTTTTATAACCCTAAGACCCCATGCAAATGATCATGTCAAGAGTAAGCCCCTTTGATTTAGGGGGCGTGCTTCAAGTTTTCCCTAATTAAAAACTGGTTGATATGGTTCTGTTTGCTATGGCATACAAATGGAACTAAGTACTATGAAAGCTCCCTATTTCAGAGGGCATATATTCCTACTCACTTTCTATTTTTCTTCCCAATGTGAAGAGTTAGAAGGCAGGTAGAGAAAGCAGAACTCCGGAGTATTCCAAAGCAAAAGAAAGAATATGAATTTAAGATAATTTTTGTAGCCCTCCTTTCAAAGCAATTCCAACCAAAACCAAAACATTAAGTGAAGGTTGAGAAACTTTTTTTTTTTAAAGTTAGCAGGAACATGGGTGTCCCTAGTGGCACAAGGGGTTAAGTCTCAGTACTATGAAGCTCTCCCCAGCCACTGCAGCACTAGTTCTATCCCCAGCCAGGAAGCTGGCCCACATGGCAGCAGACCTCTCCTGTTTCTCCTGCTGATGCCCTCAGCAGTGTATTCCAGTGGATCCAACTGTTCTGCTCCTCACTCTGTCTCTGGTGAATCCTCTCACCATCCCCACCCCCCAACACCTCTGGCTACACCCCAGCTTTTGTATGCATAAATAAATAAATCTTAAAAAAATTTAAAAATAAAGATAGCAGGAACAGGGGGGAAAATCCAAACCCTATGACAAAAACAACTACAGCCTCAAACATGCCCCCTTCCAGTTCCTCTCAATAAATGAGTCAGCTCTCTCTGAAATGAGCTTCACTTGCATTTTAAAACTACCTTTTTGCTTCTGGTACCGCCCTTAATTCATAATCTGCTGTGATAAATGTCTCCCAACAATTTGAAGCAGAAAATGCCTTCCAAAACGTTGTCAGGGGAATGAATGCTTTTCTATTAATCCTTTAGTCATGTCTTAACAGAAGCTCGCTCTCTGGAGCCACTCTTTCTGAATAAAGAATTTGGCCCCTTCTTCTCCCAGGTTTCTTGGCAGCAGAAATGGACTCTACTCAGTCCATCTAAACAGCACAAAATCAAAGACTCTCTTACAGGTTAAACTCTTGCAAGATGCTTTGTTTTGTCTTCAATACATATTCAGTTACACCTTAAAAAGTTACGGCAGAATGTTTCATCTCATTTGGAAGCAGTGTAGACAGCAGCCTGAATGCTCTTTTTCTTCATCAGTACTTACAATCGGCATGGAATTTCCACTAATGGACTTGGTGTCTTTGGCCTCAGCGACACAAGATGAGAGCTTTAAAAGCACCCAATCCATCGACTGAGTAAGAGACAGATACAGACCACACTGGGGAGACACACCCTCACTAGAGAAGCCTGCAAGACAGAATGACAATTGGGAATTGGGAAAATGTAACAAAGGAAGGGATGTTGGAACCAAGTCCCAAAGGATGAATACAAATTTATCTGCCAGGAAAGAGTAGATCAAGAAAGGCAGAGACAAGCAACATGTGCAAAAAAAAAAACCCACATGCATCCTAAGTGTGTGAAGCACTACACAGAATTTTCAAGAACGACACAAATGTAGTTAAGGCGTTCCTAGAGAAATGTTATTTCAAATTCAGAGACAAGTCTCTTCCGCACTTTCCCTGAGCAGCTGGCTCAAACCCTGGTATCTCCTCCTTCCTGCTCAGCAGCCCCAGTCCCAGGACCATGCAACAATTAAGTCACCTTCTTAAAGTGGAGTCCATTCTAATGCTGTCAATGATTACCAAGTAACTTTGAATAAAAATCTAAAGCAATTAACCCGGTACTCTAGAGTACACTTCTTATCTGCTCTGCCTGTTGCCCACGCTCCAAGCCACTCCCATCCCAGCTTGAGTCCAGTCCAACCATTTGCCTACACTCAGCTCTCTTGCCTGAATGACTCTCCTTGCACCCCTCTTTCTGCACCTCATCAATCCACCCCCTTTTTCATTCTCTCCAAGACCTTGTTCAAAGACTGCTTCCTCCATAGAGCCTCATGTGATCACCAAACTACAGGCAGACTCAGAGATGCTGTGGGTTCAGTGCCAGACCACTGCACAAAAGCAAGTCTCACACTAAATTGGGTCACATAATTTTTTAATTGTTCCAGTGTATATACACGTTAACAAAACTTTATATACACTCTACTGTAGTCATTAAGTGTGCAATAGCATTATGTCTAAAAACACAATGTACAGGCCTTAAATCACTGTGTCACAGAGACACAAAGTGAGTTCCTGCTGTTGGAAAAATGGTGCCGACAGACCTTCTATCTGTTAAAAAAAAAAAAAAAGTGCAGTGTCTGTGAAGTGCAGTAAAATAAGGTACTTCTTTCTCCTCAGAAGCCTAGAAGTACCCATACGATTAAAATAACTTTTGTTCTTTGTTTTTTTCACAGTAGAAATCCTTGAGAGCAAAGTCTGCACTTGCTAGAATTATTCTAGCCATCCCTAAAGCAACACTCCCAGCCACACTGACACACATGGTTTACTGGTGAGGAGGAGGACGATGGAGTCTCTTTGGCTCTTCTCACCCACAAGTCCTCATGCCAATACCTCTAACCCAGCCACTGTACTCCAGCCATCCTGATTCCGGTCCCAACAAGGCAGCGCCCTCCTGCATGACAACTGCTTCCACTCTTAAGGTTAATAATCCATTTTCAATACTGAAGTCAGCTTTAAAAAACACCTTTAAATATGCACAAATAGGACTTTTTCTTCTGCTCCTTTAAGCCTGTGAAAGCATAGTCTAAGCCTTTAAATAAAACTAGATGGAATTACATTTTTGGGGTTCTTGTCCCACATTATCTACCTCCCCAGCCATCTGCTTAGCTACTCCACCAGAGTCATTCTTTTAAGCTGCAGTGTAAGTGTCAATCCGAACTCAGGACCACAGGCTCTGCCGTCTCTGAGCTGCACCCGCTGCTCACGGTCACCCTCACACTGGTGTTCTTCTGCTCCCTGAAGGCCAACTGGGCCTGAAGCATCTCTGTTCCCTCTCCCCAGCTCTCCTCATGTCCAATACCCTTCCCTCCTTCAGACCTGAGTTTAAATGATACTTCCTCAGATCACCCAGGCTAGAGCAGTGTCCATCCTCTGCTGATTGCCTTCCTGGTGCTTATATCTCACTGTGATCAGACGTTTCTGCGTTTGCTCCCGAGCTGGACTCCATGGATGCTGAGATGCTGTCTGCCAAGTTCATGGCAGGGCCACACATAAACACTCCGGAAATCTTCAGTGAGTGAATAAGCAGACTGGAGAAACTTGACCATAAACCTGTGTTTTTTACTGAACGCTGTTTCTGTAAATGTGATGAATTAGGGCTACAGACATAGTGACTGATTAGATGAGTCAATTAAATACACTTCTGGAACAGACTTTCAAGTGTCTACTCCAAGAATAAGGCATCTCTGTTCTTCCCTCATTCTTGAAATTCTTACCCCACCATACAATTGTAGGAAATGCTGTAATGAAAAATCAAGTGAACATCAAAAATAAGTGTGAAACCATTAGTTTTACGTTTATTGCCTTTGCTAGGCCCAAAGAGGTAGAAAAAATAGGGACTCCACATTACTCACTATAAGTTTGGACACTGTTTATGGGAGACCACTGAACACCCACTCAAACAGCAGCAGCACACAAAAAGAACTGCGCCTCAGAAGGTCTGCGTCTTCACTGCCGGTCTCTCCAGCACCTGCTGTCACCCATACATCCCAGCTCCTGCGTATCTGCTGAACAAATGACTAGCTCCATACTCAAGCCCCTGAACAGTCAACATTAATTACAGAAGATTCCTTTACTGTGGATGTGTCTGTTATGAATTAATACACAGTGTATTTCAGTACTTTTAAACAATGCTGATTCTCGCACTGTGATTTATTATTGGTTAACCCAGTCCCACCAGCAAACAGGTCATGGCAGTGACGACAATCCTGAGGATCGCAGATGGCTGGGCAAGTGGTGGATAGACATTTTCATATTCCCCTTATTGGAAAAACGGGAAAAAAGACTGTAAATAGAGGAAGCAGAGCCAATTACTCTGTTCCTGCCTCACTGTGGGAGGGGTTAAGAATGAGAATTTTATTCCCTTCCCCCTCAACAATAGGGATTAATGTCCTTTTCAGGCCAGGCACAAAGTTAGGAGCTTTGCTCACAGGAAGTAGGTAAGTTTTAAGGAGCCAGGCAGGAAAACAAGCAAGCAATCAAACAAACCACACCCAAAGTGAAGTCCCTAATCCCTTAGGGTCAGTCAAATCTTCCCACACTAGCTTTAGTATAGGAAGAAAAGCTGGAAGTTGTGGGACACTAACCGTTTACTGACCTGGAGAAGCTGATGTAAGACAGGATGGGTTCTGGGGGCCTTCAGTTCCCTCCCTGAAGCAGAAGGCAGGAGGGTGGTGGCCAGAGGAGGAAAACACAACCATCAAAGGCTTTTCTTTCTAAGGATTCTCAGCTCCTCACAATCCCACTCTTTCAGGCTGCCCCTTAAGAATGTGCCCTACTGGTTAGAAAAGACCCACCTAAATGTGAGGTTTCTCCAATTGAGGGACAATTGATACAATGTAAGTGACAAAAGTCTGGAAATACTTTAAGTTCAATAATATTCAACAATTTACAATTATTCAGAGGCATGAGGAATTGGTGACTGATGAATGCTAATACGACTGTAAAACTATGTTTCACATATTCTATTCATCTTACCATTTAGTATAAAAATCCTAAGCATCAAATGGCCTTTAAATTATTTCTAATACAGAAATACTCAATAATTGAGCAAATCCAGAATACCTATAAGTAAAAATATACATTTCTGCATCCATTAGAACATTAACTCCAAAAAAAGGAAAATAAAGGCTATTTTATTGATCTATATCCATCATTCAATATTCTGTTCTTTACAACCAGTCCTCCCATCTTCCATTTATGATATATGTTCCCTCTGAGAGTTTCACTGTTTGAAGGTTAATTCTGTTTTATCTAACAAAGTATTTCACAGAGACCTTATTACCCCCAAGTATCCTATTATTTAACATCTCCGAACAGAGGAAAAATATTATCATTTACTTCCACAGAGAAATGGAAGTTACAAACATTAGACTATCATTCCATGGTGAAGTCACTCTTCGGGAGTAAGTACTCAGGAAGACTTGACTCTCTACTCTTCTAAGCACAGGGGTCAAGAGGGAAACACAATCTTTATCCTTCTTAAGAGCTGCAGCTGCCTCCTTTACCAAAGCCTTCAATTTCCTTCCTTTTGTGGATTCTTAGCAGGCAGAGAACCACGGGAAACACTCAAATTCAAGGTTGCAACCACCACCTGCCATTTCCCCACACCCCACACCACTGCATCTGCACCCTTAAATTGGAATTAAAGTTAGGTACACGATAAGCAGACCCGTATCCTTCTGAAGGGTGATGAAGCACCCCAAAGGACTTTCCACATGGTACCCATAAGCCAAATGACTACTTTTTTGTCCTACTTATGTTTTCTTTATGGATTATACATAGATTTTTTAAGTCTCACTTTGACATCATGAGATGATCTAAACAAAGGATAAAGTGGTTCTGTAATCTGGATGTTTTGTCTATCTTATTCGAATCTATATTCTAAGGAACCAGAGTTTCTATGTGGAAAAGCATTTTACTTGACTATCTAAATTACAGAATAAAAATTACTCTAAGAATACCGAAGAGGACTTATAGGGGAAGGAACAAACTATAGAAAGAGATAGAAGTCAAAAGGCACAGGTAAGAGAATGAGAGTTGGCAATTAAAAACATTCACTGGTGCCAAGCCTTACTAACATATTACTATGACTCAAACTTTGCTTACAGAAGTTCGAGAATAAACTTAAACATTTGACACTTTATTTTATGTTAGATTCACTAGGCTAACAGGAATTTTATTGATTTGTTTCATCATTTGAAGTTTTCCAAAAACCTCTCCAGAATTAGAATACACGCTACTACTAAGAGTGGTAACCACTGTCTTGTACAAATAACAATATTATCAGGCTGAAATGAATAGTTTATGCTAAAATGTAAGCAGAACTACAATTCATATGGCCTTAGAAGACAAAACATTTCTCTGATCTTCTGAAATTGAACAAATCTTAATATAATTTTTGAAAGACTCAAACTGTAAGCTCTTCAGGACAGAATTCATCATGTAAGCAATCGCTGAGGATGCCTTACAGGAAGTGATAAAAACAAGCAAAGTCTACATTCATGAAGAGATATACAAGCTTGACTTATTTCCCATCACCATTAGAGTACAGCAAGAGGTTGGTGCAGTCAATCTGACTTCTAAGAAAGCTCAGGATTAAATAAGTCTCATACTACAGAGCTTTGAAGGGAACTCTGAGCACTAAGAAATTTAACAGACCATAACTGCCACCCAATATCTTTATGGCCATACCAAAAAGCTATTGTATATATAGAGAGCCATGAACCCCTGGTCCAAGTGAGAGAAAAGGACAAAAAGCAAGCTCTGTCCACAGCAGACAATACTAATGGACCTTAGGGCCCATGTGATGGAAAACTACAGGACAAATTTCAGGTATCCAAAGAAAGAATGATGACCATTTCTATGTGACTATGAAACTTGGACCTCCTACAGAGACCATATTAGTCTCCTTAAGTAGTTTCATCAGCATCATCTATGAGTCAAAATTTAGATTTCAATAGCACAACAAGTTCATCAATAATTAGACCTTGGAACAAAGCCAGATCAACAGCATAAAATAAATGCTTGTTACAAAACATCTCTATGAGGCTGGATTTATATAGCAGAAGACCCAAAACATCCTGTATGGCAGGGCAAAGGAAATGTTTTAATGTCAATGTATAACAAAACTTTAAAGGACACAAAGCTATAAAAGCACAAACAGACCCCCTCCCCACAACTTATACATAAAGCAAAACAAAAACAGCACAGATCATACAATTTAAACTTAAAGGGGATTTGCTGTTCATGTAACCCAACTAACCTCACTTCATAGAAGAAGAAACTAAGACCCAGAAATGTCGTCTAAGATGACCTGTGTGGATTCAGGGCACAGCGTGTCCATGCCACCATCAGGACACCAGTCTTCTCTTAAAAAAACAAGGAGAAAAATTACCATTCTTCTTGTTGGCTGACTCATTAAAGAACTCAAAAATCTTGGGTATTTTTCTTGCTTTACTCTTCAGCACTTCCCCAGAATAACCAAAATTCTCAAAAGTGAATACAGTACTGGGAGTCTGTACAGAGCCACTAAAATATCACTAGAATCACACAGCAATTCTTTTTCAAATCCTTTTCACATACATTTACTCCCCAAGAACCAAGCTCTTGAGAGAATGGGGTCTGAACCCTATCGGATTAAGAGGATTGTGCCAGAATCAAGTCTCGAATATGAAGCTAAGCAAATCCTACAAGGGAAATTTCCTGTAAGTCCCAGGGAAACCTTCCCAGGAGGTCTCAGGGTTGCTGAGAAGGAGAAGATTTGGTGGGTTGTTATATCTACAAATTCAATTTCAGCATTCTTAATGGTAGTCAGCTATGTCTACATTTAAATTTCCCAACAAACCAAAGAAATGTTATTCAGGGATCAGAATTCAGGAACATTTGGAAGAGGGCATGCTGGTTAAGCAGCATCTTCTTACTGAGCTGCAGGATGGACAAAGGAAGGTACTGCCTGCATTCCTGTAGCAAGTGGCTCTTAAGGCTGCAATGACACATACGGTGCACCCTTCCCCCCCCCCCCTCAGGTTTCAGATTATCACTAGTGTTTTGCTGCTTAAGTTGAATTTTCTGGCTTTTTTATTTTATACTGTAAGTCTTTCTAACATGGTATCGCTAAGAAGATCAGGAGAGAAAACCACTATGAACCAAAGAAAAAACACAGGAAAAGATTAAACTAACAAGCTGGGTTAAAAGGCTTCCCTATTAAATAGAAAGTACGCCAAATGAGTTACTTTAATTCCTGGTGTGACACAGCTGGACTGGTCTCCTTTGTTGAGCATACAGAGCAATATATAAAATGCTACTAAGCCAAACAACTTTAGATAGCTTACAACAGTTACTAAAACTAGGTTAACTAAAGATATTAAACAAAACTCAGACTTTTATAAAACTTCAAAGACTACCAAATTTTCGTACACCAAATCCATAGACTTAAATGCTTATGGAAAGAAAATATATACAAATATAAATTACATATACAAATTCATTTTGGTTCAATATAATTCTTTAAAGTAAAACAGATACATTATAAAATATCAATAGTATCAAAAATTACTGAGGAGTTTCTGAATAGTAACACAGACCAATTTACTTTTAAGCAGTTCTGAGATTAGTAATTTAAAAGAACCCAAGAACATTCTACCGCCTCAACAGTTACATAAACTTAAAGTAATTAATCACAGCAAACACATATGAACTGATTCACGTTTATCAGCAAAATGTCAAAAATGTCTGCCCCACCTTCTGACTGAAAATGAAAATCTGAAGGGGACAGCACAGATGGTTCAACTTGATTTTGACTTCAGGCTGGTGCAAAAGCAATACCCATTCAGTAGAAACCATCCTTTGTATTTTGATCTTTTCCTGGGCAAGCATATACAGTATGATGTTCTCTTGTGATGTAACCAGTGGGAGCGAGCCCACAGCAGAGAGTCAGCCACATAGTCACGAGGGGAAACAGCCAAGAAGCTAAAGACTTTCTTACTTTCGGCACAGCAGTCAATGAGTTACATGAGCTACTCAGCACTTTATTATAAAATAGGCTTTGTGTTAGATGATTTTGCTTATTAGCTAATGTAAGTATTCTAAGAACCTTTAAGGTAGGCTAGCTAAGCTATAACCTCAGGTGTATGAGGTGCTTTCAACTTCTGGATGGAGGTCTATGAGAAGTAGAGGAAGAACTGTATGTGATAGTGCTAGGTAAACACTTAAATTGTAGTATTTTGTGAGTGGTAGAGTTTACACGAAGAATAGTTCAGTGCATGTAATGCTGTAAGTTGGAAAGGTAAAAGAGTAGATTAGCCATCATTAACTTAGTCCTGTTTAACCACTAAGAACCAGTAATCCCTACTTCATAAAACAAGTCACTAACACCCCATGAGCCCCATTTTTTAATTTGGAAAGTAACAGGATTGAAACAGAGATCTGATGTCCCTTTCAACTCTACTACGATTAGTAATATTTCACACCTAAAATCCTACCATACAAGTTTATAACGTTTAACATTACTCCGTATCAGAATATGAATATATCCTGTCAGAAGTGGATACCACACCTTTCCTGATTCAGTAGGTGGAGCAGGGAATATAACTACCTTTGCAGAACTGTGTGCAGACCTGTATGCAGACCAGTGAGATGTTCAAAGTACTATTACATCTCTTTACAGTGAGGGTTAAAGATTAAAACAGATGAAGACACATTTTTATCCCTCATTTATCAGACTAATGAGCTGAACTCTAGTTTCAGTCATCTACCAACAACTCAGGACTAAGAAGAGTAAAAGGAAGAAGTAGAATGCAAATCCATTGCCCTTCTCAATTAAGGAGAAGTGTATGAAATGGAGAAGTAGCAGAGCCAGTTCTCTCATACCCAGTCTACTGTGGTTGAAAGGAAATAGTCACTCAGTCAACACCTCCCCTAAACCACTAGGCACGATTCTGGGTGCTAGAGACACAGGTATGAGCAAAAGAAAAATCCCTGGCCTCACTGAGCTTATACTGTGCTTGAGGAAGTTGGATTAAGTAAATGAGCAAAATACAGAGCACATTATAGTGGCAAGTGCTATGGAGAAGAATGAAGAATGGAAAGCAGATGAGAGAGCATGCACTTGGTGATTTGAATTTTCTTTTAAGCAAACCGATGCAGCTTAAAAAACTGTTACAACAATGCAACTAAAGTAGTTTTCCTAAGCGATTTCCTCAAACAGCGGATACTATGGATACAGGGAAGATTCTGCCCTACAGATTCCAATTTGGTACTGATGGCTCATAACCTCTGAACTGTCAGTCAGAGTTGTCATACTGTCAATCTAAATTCCACATTAGGGAAGACACCCCCCCACCCCTGCAACGTGGGTCCCTTTAAATTCACAAAGAGGTCAAATGGGCAAAAAAAAAAAAAAAAAGCCAGAAGTTCTAAGAGCGCTTGAACAGCTTCTGAGTTAGCACAATGTCACCTAATCAATGGCTAAATGGTAGTTTGTGTGCAGAGTTCTGCAAGGACAAAGCAGTAAGAACACAATACACATCATTTTGCTTTTTCTGACATGTCAATTAAAATGACAGTCTCTACTGTCTATATTTAAGTAGCTTATTGGGCAGTTTCTATAGCTTTTAGCATTTTTTTCTTTTATTAAAATAGTAATCCAGTTTACAAGAAAGTTGCTATTAAAAAAAAGGTAACAGCCCCCTGCCAGATCTGATACAGCTGTATAAGCAATCTTACTAACCTTTAATTAACCTGGTTAGTTGAGCTGGCAAATCAGGTTAAGCGTTGCTTTAACTCAAGTTCCAAAACGCTTTCTAAATCGCTAAAACCTCATGATTCTCGAGATGTAACCACATCCCAAGAACTACAGCAAGCTTTTGAAAAATTCATAACGTCTGTCCATGTAATGCACAATCCTCCCTTTAAAAGAAGTTCCACAAGGGAGTAGAAAAGTCACGTCTGACAAGAATAATTTCGGCTTTGGGGGTCGACTCGCCCGTCCTAAGGAGAGAATCTTGTACTGTTTTCCCTCTGCCCACACCCGCTGAAAGAAGTGTTTGTTTGGGTTCTCCGCGGGAGCGGCGCTCCCTGGCCGTGCTCAAGGGCCAGGCCCGGCCCACGGCACGGTGATTTGGAAGCGAACCGCCCGCAAACTTCAACTCTGACCCGCGGGCTGGGCCCTGGCAACTGGGAGGCTCTCCCCGGGTGTGGGTCCCGGGCTGGCCCAGGAAGGCGTCGGGCGGCCTGCGGGGCTCAGAGGCCCGGGCAGGCGCCGGGCAGTGGGAACCAGAGGAGACAGCGCCGGCAACTGCGGCCCGGGTCCCAGGTCAACTGGGGAGGGGGGGGGGAGGTAGGTGGGGGAGGATACGGGCGGGGCCTGGGGGTGGCCGAAGCCACAGAGATGTCCCAGAGGCGCCAGCAGCTCGGGTCCGACCCGGGTATCGCCTGGGGCGAAAAGGCGCCGAACTGTGACAGTAGTTCCACAGGCCTGGAGCGTGGAGACCCAGGGGCTCCCGGGACACGCCCCGCCCGCCCCGCCCCCGGGCTCCCAGCAGCGCGCCCTGCCCGGCCCGCCGCGGCCCCCTACTCACCTGATGTAAGGGCTGGCGGCAGCCAGAATGTTCTTCTGTACCGGGATTTCCTCGCCGTCGAGGACCAGGTGCGCGTCGCAGAAGCGGGACTCCTCGCGGAAAGAGCTGAGCGCTCGCAGTAGACGCGCGGCGTGCTGAGGGTCGGAAACCGCGCTGCCCTCAGCCATCGCGGCGCCCGCGGGTCAGCGGACCCTCTCACGCCCGACGCAGCTCTGACCGGCCTCTGGAACACCTTACGTCCGGCGCGCGCCCCGTCTGCCCTGTCCGCGTGCGCGCCCGCGGGGCCAAGCTCTCAGCGCCGAGACGAGCAGGGGTTGGCCCACAACGCGCCTGCGCCAACGCAGAGCGCGAGACCGGCGCCTTTAAGAAGCCGCGGCGTTGCGTCATTTTTCCGCGACGCCCTCGCGCTCTTCCCTACCCTGTCGCCAGTGGCGACCAATCAGAAACCTCGTTCCTTCGCTCGCCCACCCAGTCCTCGCTTGGGCTCAGCCCCGCGCTGTCACCGCGGGGCGTGATCGCTGCTGCCACTGAGGGGTCTGCAGGTAATCTAGGACTCTGGAGCCCCGAGCCTCTGCTTTTCCACTTGTTGTGTGGCGGGGGGTAAGGTGCACAGCCTCAAATTTTCCCTCTGCAAAATGAAGATGATGATTTGTTAGCATGGTTGTGGACGTGTGTGAGATAGCGCACGTGAGCAAGGGCACAATAGTTGTACCTTTCGTTATTTACGAGAGAAAAGGAGTTTCCCAGGTAAGGACACAGAAACCCGAGAAAGCAGACTCTGAATGGAGCGTTTTGTTTGCGGGCTAGTGAGAAGAGGTAGGAGATGAAGCTGGAGGAGGAAGTGGAAAGCCTTAAATTTTTCAGGGCCTCCTTGGCCGTGACAAAGAAATTGGTGTTGATCTGCTGGTGCTAGGAACCTTGAAAGGGTTTTAAGCAAGGGTATTGTAAAGCTCATTCAGCTGTGGCGTGGAGTGTGTGTGGTGGAGTGGGTGGGGTGGGACGATACTGAAAGATCCTTAGATAATGCAGTAATCCAGGGAAGGGAATGGTGGTCTGGTTGGAAAGGTGTCTATTCTGTAATAGACAGAATTGTGAGGGAGAGGGAGTCCAGGATAATGTTCCAAGTTCAATAAATGCTTGGATGTTGGTAACTTTCACAAAGAAATAAGAAACAGGGGTGGAAAATATAAGTTCAGATGGAGCTAGGCTTCCAGCCTAGTGAAGATCAAAGCTGTGACAGGAAGCAAAGTTGGCCTGCAGGGTTAACCCCATGCTATCTTGAGGTTTCCCTGCAGGTTGTGAGGGCACATGCTGATGTGGGATGTAGCTGCATTTTGTACAAATGTTCTAAAAGACTAGCAATTTTATGAGAAACAAGGGCCAAAAGAATGTGGTCAGCATTGTACATAAGGCAGATTGGGGTTTTCTCTGAATCATTTCAATCTTCAGTCGACTCAAAGGCTCCAATAAAATCTTGGGTCTTTATCCTGAACCAATGCAGGCTTTGAAGTCGCTAGCAGGAATCAGAATATATACCGCAGGCAGACTCACTGGCAGAAGAATAGCTGGGGAAAAGAGTGTTATTTGGTGGAAGGTCCTGATCGTTCCAGTTCCTTCTTGAAACACAATATTTATGTATGAGATGATATAATGTCTAGGATGAACTTCAAAACAAAATGAAGGAATGGGGGGAACTATGTGTGGTATTAAGGAATCAAAAATGACTATATATTACTAATGGTTGAAGCCAATTATATAGGTCAATGGAGATTTATTGTACTAATCTGATTTTGTGTGTGTTGTAAAATATCACAAAAATGAAGGACAAACAAGATAATCAGCTTGAGCTTTTCTTCTCTATGATGCCTGTCCAGTGTCCCTGGGAGACACTGTTCTGTTCTGTACTTTGAACGTTGCTCTAGAAGGAAACATACTGTAAAAGATTTACTTATCCATGTCACCTGCTGACTTGTATATTTTGATATGTCTTAATTTCCAGGTGCTAAGCACAGTGCTTGGCCCTCCTAATGCTCAGTGAATGTTGGATGCATGGAGGGATTATAAACATTGTAACTATGAGGCACTTAATAAATATTTCTGAATAGTGTTCTTTGTTTTTAATTTACTAGTACTTCTTAACTAGGTTGTTGTTGGGGTTAAAACTGATAAATATGACAGCAAGCGTTCACTCTATAGTGTAGATGTTTGATAATTAATTGCTTGGATGCTGATCTGTTCAGAGGTTCTAAAACAAAACAAAGACCTCAAATAACAGAATCACCCTCAGGTAACCAGTTATCCCAGAATGGGAGTGTTGTCTTTGCTGAAGTAACTGGAGGTGAATGGGGATTAGTCAGGCAGGTTCTTCCTGGTAGAGGTGAACCTTCTCTCCTGTTTTGACAGAAGGAAGGATTGGGAGGATCTGGGCAGAGGGTTGTGTACAGACCAATGCCAATCAAGGGAAAGGGAGCTGCTGGTTGAGAGAGGGTCACCTGTGCAGTGGTCAGCTAACAATGGAAGTGCTTACATTTATATATACTTTCCATACTACCTTCATGTTTGCAATATTGCCCACCAACCCATCTGCCTGAAGAACTCTTATTCATCCTTCAAAACCCAGTTCAGTCATGACCTTCAGGAAAACTACAGCTGGCTTCTCCCAGCAGTTTCTGGATGCCAGGCCATGTGCATGCTTTCCATAGTGCACTTAGCTCACTGCCCTATAATTAGCTAGTTTGTAAGCCTGTTCTCTGTAGGTTTGCAAGTTCCTGCAGGGTAGGAACTATGCTGTATTTGTGTGCACTTATATTCCCAGGGGTTCACATAGTGCTTGGTGCTTACTAGATGTCCCCTGAATGATTTTACATAATGAATTAGGTCAAAGGTAGCAACTTGGATAAATGAGCAAAGTAGGCATGGTGTAACAACAGGGGTTGGTGGGATTAAGAGGAGCTGAAGGCTTCCTTGCTGACCTCCGTAGAATAAGGGCCCAGTGGTACCAAACCTAACAGTTTTCAACAATCTAAAAATTGAGGTTCAGTGTCAAATATCCCAATTTTTCAAATATTAGCAACTCATTCCATTTTTTTTTAAATGGGGGCAATGCCAGAAGGCAGTTTCATGGTTTTATTGACATAATATATACACACTCAAGCTGGCTATTTGTTCTCTTCACTGCTCAGCCTGGCGATGGGACTGGTGACTCAGATGTCCATTTGTGCTACTCTTCTCACAAGGGCTTTGTGGTTCTTGGAGAAGATATTGTAAGCAACCTCAGCACAGTAAGATTTGAACAACTCATTCCAATTGGGGGGAAAAAATGCGGCATGTGTCTGCAGACCATATATGGCAATCATTCCTTTCTAGAGGTGATCAGAAGACCACCTTAATTTACTGAGAAGGGACTTAACAATCAAAAGCATGCTAGGTTCTTAAGAAAAAAAATGCTGAGTTGAACTCAGGTGCCCTGGGAAAACATCCTGGAGCTGTGAATAGGAAGAGACCCCAATTTCAGGAAGCATGGGGGCAGACCCTACTTTCCCTTCTGTTGTAGGAACCACTCCTGGTTGAGCCGTAGACTGTTTTGCAGCCTTTCTTGATATTGCTCAAACTGAGCCACTCTTGCTATTTGTGGCCATCAGAATGATGTATTTGATGCTATTGTTTCCCCACATTCCATAGCTAGCAAACATCAGCTGTTGTGAAACATGTCATCTAAGAGAGCCCACACTGTCTCGGCAGTTTCTGTCTGGTGACCATAACTGACTCCTTCTGGTTTAGAGGCTAAACAACCCCCAGAGGAAGGAATTGTTGGGGGAAGGGAGTTCTGAAGACTAAAAAAGATGTTCACAAAATATTGACAGTCATTAACTCAACAAATACTTGTTAAGCAGCTGCGGTAAATGCATGTTGCTGATAAAATCATGGTGAACACTGACATAGTTACCTCCATGGTTTCACTGTGGAGGCTTTTTAGTCTCTGCTTTTTTGATCTTTTTTTTTTTTAATCAGAAAAAAAGCACAATGGAAATTTCCATTTGCAAAAAGAAAAAAGGCAGGGTTTTTTGTTTGTTTGCTTGCTTGCTTGCTTTAGGAAATGGGTCCTCTACTGAAAAAAAAAAAGAGTGAAGGTCTCTGCCAAGGTCATATGACCTAACCAGGGCAGAATTGACAGGCCCAGAATTTCTGCCTTCTAGCCTTGTAAGCTTTTCCATTACACCAAATTGACTCTTCATACACATTAATTTGGTTGAGACAGTCTCATCTGATTCATTTGAAGGCAGTCTTCAAATATTTTATTGGGTAAATCTGTCATTTGTCCAAATCTATATATAGCTCCTTTCTGAAAATTTAAGCTCTTCCAAACTGCTAAGTCAGAGAACATCTCAGTATGTATAACTCTAGAGAGTTGATTCTGTGTATTTACACAATATTCAGAGAAGTGTTTCAGAAACTCTTAAGCTCATTAAGTTGAAACAAAGGTAATGGCTGCTCCTATCCAAATCCATGCTGTGCTCCCTAGCACCTAGCACAATGCCTGACACACAGTAGGTGCTCAATAAATATCTGCTTACTGAATAAGCATTGGGAAGTAGGGAGAACTGAGATTTTTCTCTCTCCATAAGGAATTACTTAAGATGTTGTTTCCGTAATTTCCCATGAAATTACAAGAAGGGATATCCAGCAGCCTGCATATACCTCCAATTGAACATCAATAGTCATCTGCCACTTAGCATGTCAGAAATTAACTCTGGATTCTACCCCTTACAGCTAATCATTGCCCCAATTAAGTGGTAGCATTATTCATTTACCCTAGGATAGGAATTTGGGGTCATTCTTCACCTCTGTTTCTCATGTCCTTCATCTAATTTCCCAGCACATCCTGTAGCTCTTCCTACAAACAGGCTCCTAATTCCAGCTTCATTTCGTACCCTCCACCAAAACCGTTCTGGTCCAGCTCAATCCGCTCCCCCCAGATTTCCACAATAGTCTCGGAACTGCTCTTCCTGGAATAGACCTCGCATGTATGCCCACTTCAGGGCCTTGCACTGGCTGAGTTCTCAGGCTGGAAGTCTCTTTTGTCATATTCTTGTATCTTGCACTTTCCTTCTGCTTAGATCAGACATCAAATGTCAGCTTCTCCGAAAGGCCTTTACCCGCCTTCCTTTATAATGCCTCCTTTTAGCCTTCTTCATTTTTCTTCACTGGGTTAATTACTACCCAAAAGTACATGTTTGTTTGCCTGTTATATGGCTGCTCTGCTTATAATATAGATTTCATGAGATCTAGCGGGAACTTCCTATTTTATTTATCACTGTATCCCCAGCCTCTAAAACAACGCATGGAATATAATATATGCTCAATAAATATATATTTAGAGAAAAGGAAGGAAAGAAAAAGCAATCTTCCTGGGCCTTTTCACTCCTTGCTACCTAATCTGACATTGCAAACTAGAATGAAGATGGATTATCAAGAGTGATTCAAAGGATGTGAAATGAACCTATCATACCTCAGAAGGTCATCCTGTAACAGCTCTGGGCACAGTTTGCCCCAATAACTTCTTTCAGACCTTAGCCAGTACATGAAATTTCAAGGTACACTGGTTTTCACTGGAACCCTTTAAATTTAGTTTGGGTGTTGTATGTCATTTATATCCCCAAAGGCATATAAAAGATACACAATTTTGGTCCTCCCCTAAATACTAGCAAATGATTTATTCTACAGAATTTAAATCTTGTAATTTGCCTGCACCTTAGATCTGTTTAAGTGTCTGTGAATGTCTGAGTTCCTTTAGCTCACTGGATTTCCTCACTGCCTCCCACTGAGGATCTTTCTCCATGGGTTACTCCACCACTTCAGTTTCTCCTCTGTAAAACTGGGATAATCATAGTAACTTCACAGAGTGGTTGTGAGGATTAAATGGGATGAAACCAGTGAAGTGCTGACAGCAGGTTCTGGCACATAGTAGGTGCTCAATAAAGGCCAAATTTTTATTATCATTAGTCACATAGCCATTATCTTGGATTTTAAAGGCATCCTTGCCCAGCACAGGAGTTACTAGCTGCTAGTTGATTTTCAGGTCAAAATCTAGTCTGTTTCCCTCTGTGGTGAGGACCACACCAATCACATCCTCTCCTCATTTCTCATTTCTCTTTTGACATTCATGCTGGACTTTATGTGAACATAACGTGTGTTCTAACGCCAGCTGACATTTTCATTTCTTACTCCAGCTCTTTAAACACCTTGTGCTCCTTTTATTTCATGTGCCCATACCTTTATTGTTTTAATATTTAAATTCATTTTTACATTTTCTGGAATAGGTCATAGCTCTTCTTTAACCCGCAAGTTTTGAAGTAATACTTTAATATCATTATCTTTTAAAAACATCTTTATTAAGGTAAAACAAAGAGAAAAGTACACTGATCTTTCCCTGTGGATATACCTGTGAGGTCCGTAGCCATGTCAAGATAAAGAACATTTCCAGTAACCAAAATGCTCCCTCAGGCCCCTTTCCAGTCAAGATCTCCCAGAAGAAACTACTGTTCTGATTTCTGTCTCTATTGATTGTTGATTTTATTTTTTATTTTTTTCTTGTTCTCAAAACTTCACATTTGGCTGCTTTCACTCAATACAATGGCTCTGAAATTCTTCCGTTTTGTTGCTGATAGCAATAGTTCTTTATCACTTTGACTGTACCATTGTGTGACTATGCCACTATTTATCCATTTTCCTATCGATGAATATTTGGATTATTTCCGGTTGTGGACTATTAAAATAAAGCTCTTAACATTTTTAACGAGTCTTTGGGTGGATCTATGCACTTAATTGGTTTGTCTATGTACCCAAGAGTTCAATTTCTGGATCATGGGGTGGGCTGATTTTCAGCTTTAGCAGACACTGCCAAACTCTACCAAAGTGGTTGTTCCAAATTATATTCTGACAGTCTTGTCTGAGGGTGCCTGTTGCTCCATGGCCTACAGTAATTGATGGTTAATCTTAACGACACCCATGGTGGGGAGGAATGTGTAGTGGGATCTCACTTTTTAAATTTGTATTTCTCTAATAAACAAGGTTGTTGAGCTCCTTCCTATATGCTTTTTGATCACCTGGATATATAAGTGCTTATTCAAATTCTGCCTCCCTTTTAAAAATTATATTTTCAAATTGATTGTTATGAGTTCTTTATTCCATATCTATGGAAACACAAATTTCTCCCAATCTGTGGCTTGCCTTTTCACTTTCTAAGGGTCTTTGGTGAACAGACATTTTTCATTTTCAGGATGTTCAGTTTATAAATCTTCATTGGCGAGTGTTTTTCATGTTCTGTTCAAGCACCTTTATCACCACAATGATCCTATGCTTTCTTCTGGAAGTTTTTTTGTTACTCTTTCACACTGAAGTCTATAGTCCACCAAAAGTACATGCATTTTTCTTAAATTCAGGTCAAAATTAAATTCAGCAGAAATTCATTCGCTCATTCATGCTTTTATTTTTTTAATTTTTATTTTAACTTTAGGGTTGCATTTTTGCTCTTCCATATGTATAGGTGTTCAACTCACCCTCCACCAAACTACCAGTGCCCATACCCTCTCTGTCCCCTTTCTTCCCTTTTCATACTTTTAATCACTCATTCATTTAACAGAATTTTAAGGCACCTACTATATGCCAAGCACTTGTGGAAGAAGAAAAGCAATTAGAGTCGACATTTAAGGAAGTTGAATCTCATTGCCCTCCCTTCTAACCATGTCCATCCAACACCTAGGATTGGCCCTTTGGATCAGTCTCCAAAAAAGGTTGGTGATGACATTGCCAAGGGAACCAATGGTTAGAAGGGAGGAGGACAATGAGATTCACCATTCAAAATGGACAGGCTCAGAGTGAGTGGTACTTCTGCTTCTGCCCTCATCATCCACCCCTCATGGAACCAACAGAAAGAAAGGAACAGAAAAACATTAAGCACTGTGGAAATAGCACTCTGATGAGATGGTCGAAACTGCCCTGCTGACGTGGCACTCATCTTTAGCTAGAGAACTCTCTGGAACCAGGAAAGAGGTCCTGGGGACTGCTCAGCTGTGGGCTGCAATGTTGTCAGTAACTTCCCTAATGATGTCAACTGTGGTGCGGTAGAATGCCCAGCTAGTTAAGAACTGCAGAGGAATATGTTTCCATAAAGGATCATTTGATGACCAATAAAAAGAGAGAGAAGAAAAGTCATACCCATCACGCTAATGGCATCATCTGTCAGCATCGTCTTTTCACTAGAGCAGGAGTGTGTTGAAATCAGAGATCATTTCCTTAACTTTTCTACCATCGCCACTTCTGCTAGTACCGTTTGTGGAGTTCTATGCCATGAGCTTTATGTCCGTGACCCAAATGAATCTTTCAACCTATAAGAGAACTACCAGGATCTCTACTCTCTGGTTAAAAAGAAACAAAGCTCAGTGAGGTGGAACCTTGTCCACAACCCTCAGTTCATTCTTGGAGGGGCTGCTAGTTTGATTCATAGCAAAGCCTGTGAGTCCTTCATCACATCCCCACCTCTCAGGGCATCCCTGGCACCGACACAGGAAGCTTGGTAAATGCATGATGAACAGAACCGAATCTAAAAAACCCAGGACCTACCCAAGTTTGTCAGAAAGGGACATGGGTTTGTGTAGGCTGCTAAGGTTCTGAAGGTGACCCTCAAAGTGCAAGCAAGCAGAGACTGAGACCCTCCTGGCAAAACAGATAGCATCTAGAGCAGATGTCTGTGCTTTCAATTTTTCCCTCTTGGGAAATGGTAGTTTCAACATCTATAATTTGTACTTTGTGACTTCAAGGTGTGCTCTTTAATTGACACAATGCTGCCTTTCCAGAGGAACAGGTTGTCACTTTTCACAAAATTTGTCCTATTTAATGAAAGTTTTTGTTGGGTGTTTAATTACCTACCATTTCTTCCATTGCTAATATAAACTCCCAAGCTTGTACAATGGTGCCAAGAATCTTGGGAAGGATCCTACCCATGCAGATTTTGGAAACTGGCCACTCTAGTTCAACTGTAAATCTCTTGAGATCATATCTACTTGTATCTCCCTGCCTTGGTTAGGGAGGGTAAAATATGTGTTTGCCAAATTAGCTGTGCCCTCATTTCAAGCTGGGTGCTGGGATAGGCTTTGGGAGGGAGAGGGGAGATCTCTGATTCAGATTTTTCCCTCTAGTAGCTTCTAGTCCAGGAAAAAAGACTCAAACATAAAGAGTAAACATCTGATATGGCATTGGTGGTAGGGTTTATAACAGAGAATGGCACTGGGGTACAGCCCCTTCTTAAAACATCACTGTACCTAAAGACTGGTGGGGAATTATTTGATATTAGAACAAGCCTTGGTATAAATTGGAGGACACTATAATGTATGCATGCATTTTTAAGGTAAACCACCGATTTCAGGGTGCTAGCCGTCTTCCTCCTCGGCTAGGTGTCCTCTCTCCTCTGCTTTTAGGACTGTGAGCAATGATGATGAACAATGCTGTTGACATCAGACAGTTAGATTTTGACAGGCTCTGCTCCATCACTTTCTAGCTGTGTGATTTTGAGAGAGTAGCCTGGTTATCTGAACCTGTTTATTCGTAACTTTTATGAGGATAAGTGTTTTACATAAAGCTTTAGTCATGTACCACATATATATTCTGGGGATGGATGAATGAATGGATAGTTGGATGTGTGGATGGACAATGGATGGATAGATGGAGAAAGGGAGGGTAAATGGGTAAGTGGATGGATGGGTGGGTGGGTGATGGACGGGTAGATGGATAGATGGATGGCGTAGGGAACAAGCCAATCTGTTGCCACATAGCAAAAAAAAAAAAAAGTGCCCAGATTCTCATTGTCATTGATACTTTGTTATTCTATAGCATTTTAAATCCTTAAAGCACGTTTAACACAAAAATTAAAGAAACTAGAACCATCCCAATTTTATCTATGAGAAAAATTGAGCACTCAAGAAATCCCCAGAATCTGGCAAAAAGTGAGATTGTACAACTTGACATTTGAGCCAGCACCTGGTTCAGTATCTTTAACACAATGGTGTTGGGGGCTTGTAGGTGGGGGGGGGGGTAGAGATGGGGAGAAGGGGGCACACCTTTAAAAAAACCTGTCTTTTTATTCTGAGCTGTGTAGCATCTGTTCATTTGGGCTGCATGTTATGAGTCACAAAATCACAATCCACACAGCTAGGGCAGTGGAGAAGCTCTTCACTTTGTTGAGAATCTGGTACAGACTATGGATCCAACTCTCCTAAGGGCACAAAATGAAGTAGAAAAGGACACAAGGAACCACGGAGATGGGTCATGGGTGAATTGGTGGTGGGTTACCCAAGGGGAATACAAAATGTAAAAGATATAAATAATAATAATGATAATAAGAAGAAGAACATACCACTCACAAATAGTTTCGGGAAGCCCTTGGGCACCCTGAAGCCCCTCTATCCTGTCCTCTCAGGGGTTCAGTGAACATCTACAGTGAACATCCTATGTCTGTCCAACTGCAGAAACCATGAACCTCTAGGCAAACTAGGAAAAACAGTATGACCCAGCTTAACAAATCCCAGCAACGTCAGCCAGAACGACTTACTCCCCCCACGTGCCCAAGTCTGCAATCATCTGAATGCTAAAAATTTCACCCTTCAATAAACATTCAAAGCCAACCATCCACTTCCCTCCCAGACTTTTGCAAGTCTTGGTGGAGATGAGAATTGAGGTTATCTGTGTTTTAGCTATCAAAATTGCTAGTTTATTCATGGAACAGGGTGGAGATGAATAAACAGGAAAATCCATAGGTCAGTTAGACTCGATTGGCTTCACAACAGGGAGAAGCCTTCACTGTCGTGAAAGCCAAGATCAGCTGCAGAAGATCAGCTCCAGGCTCTTAGCTGCAAGAAACCTGGTGAGGCCATTGAGTTCATACATTCATTCAACACTTGCATATTGAGAGCTTCCCCTGTGCCAGGCACTGTTTTAGAGACTGAGGATGCATGTGGGACTAAACCAGAATGTAGTTCTTGAGCTTACCTTCCAGTGATGAAGATGAACAGATAGCAAAAACATAGTAAAGAAGCAAATTTTACAATATCTGAGAATGCAAAAAGTGCTATAGGGGAAAAGAAGTGATTATGATAAATGGATTAGGACTGGGTGCAATGGAGGAGGCAAGTGCAATGTTGAATTAGAGTGTAGGGGAAGTGGTTTGAGTAAGGAGGCCACATGTGTGACTGTGGTAATTCCTGAAACAGCTTGAGCCATGATGATGCCACTGACAATACAGAACACCTAACACTGCTCACTCTGCAGATCTTTACTGAGTGCCTTAAGAGCTAGGTGGGCTTGGTAACAGCCCCAAGGTTATCCAGGTCTTAATCCCTGGGCCCTGCGAATGTAATCTATATGGGACTTGGCAGATGGAATAAAGCTAAAGAGGTTAAGATGGGGAGATTGTCGTAGATTATGTGTGAGGCCCTAAATATACTCACAAGGAGACACAGGGAGATTTGAAAATAGATGGGAAGAAAGTGAGGTGATCATGGGTAGAAAGACTGATAGGATGTGGGGCCATGAATCAAGAGATGAAGAAGCTGGAAAAGTCAAGAAAACAGACACTCCCCTAGAAGGGGAAGGAAGGAAGCCACCCTGCCCACGCCTGGATTTCAAGCCAATGAAACCCATTTTGGACTTCTGACCTGATGAAGTAGAAGAGAATTAAATCTGTGCTTCAGTCACAAAGTTTGTGGTAATTTTTGTTACCACAGCTTGAGGAAACGCTTACGGCACTGTTTCAGCAGGGATGTAGTGAAGGACAAAGCTGAGGAAGACCTTGTCACCTGGACTCACCCTCCTGAGCACCCATTCTGTGCACAGCCGCCTTTCCATTGTCACATCAGGCCGAGGCGATGGCTCCTCTTTGAGCTGAGGCTGTGTGACTCAGGGAGTCTGTTCTTTAGCCAACTGAGGGTCTTCTGGTTGTGCACAATTCAACTGGGCTTGTGTGACTGCTCCTTGGTTTGTGCCAACGATCTGCTCATGTCACCCCTGATGCCATTGGTCGCCTGGGTGGACTGGATTCCCCTGGGGGCCTGGCAAGCTGACCCCTTCCTCTCTCACCACACCAGGAGTAGGACCCTTCCCAAGACAGGAGGATCAGACTTCAAAGGTCTAGGAGTAGCATCCTCTGCATGGACTGTCCACCAGTCTTACTATCTCTGAGGGTGGAGATCAAGTCGCAGGCACTGTTCTAAGGCATTCATGTCTTCCTTTTCACATAGCCCCAGGAAGTGGGTTCTGTTATCATCCCAAGGCTACAGGTGAAGAAACTGAGGCACAAAAACATTCAAGAACTTGCTCCAAGGTCATATAACTAGGAATGACTGAGAGCCAAGATTAAAACTCTCAACTGCTTTTAAGGCTCATTAATAAAAAAGCTAAAATTTATTGAGCGAATACTACATGTCAGACACTCTTCATGGAAGCTTCATGACTCTTTGAATGAGGGGCAATACTATTTCTAATTTGTGGATGATAAACTGGAGAGCAAAGGGGTTCAATACCAGACAAGAAATCTGGGAGGGCCTGTTCTACCTATTCTAACCTCTTACTAAGGACTCTTAGTCCCACTTTGCTCCAGGCCCCAAGAGTGAAGACATGAATAAAATTAAACAAATAAAAATGGTGGTTGGGCAGGTCAGACATAGGACTTCGGAGTCTCAGGAACCACCTGTGTGATCTTGGGCAAGTTACAGAACTCTTCTGAGATGCAGTTTTCTCATCCATCAAAAAGGAAGGACACCTAGGCCCACCTCAGGGTTGTTGTGAGGATCCCAGGGGAAGTGGCATGTGAGGTGCTAAGCACAGCGAGAGCTGCCAATACGTGTTAGCTATCATTATATTCTTGTTATGATTATAAGAAGGCTCAGTCCTGCCCTTCACCAGAGAAGATGCACAAAGGATGTAGACATCACTGTCCCTCCCACACTAATTCCTATGGTAAGTTAAACTTGAACTTGATTTATACTTCGTGCTTGCCCAACCCGAAAGGCAGACTAAAGGGAAAATCAGGGAACCCATCCATGCCTTGCACCTGACCCAAAGTCACACACCAGCCCCCTACCTTCTGGAGAGGGGTAGGGTCTCTAGGAACATCAGTCTCACATGCACACACACACGCCTCCCAGCCTTCCTGGAATACAGGGGAGGTACTTAAAGAAAATACTGGAAAATCCCAGGGCATAGGACTCTGACTGGAGCATGCATATCCTGGGCTGGCCTGGAACTTTGCCAGGACCCAGTGATGAAGGTGGAGGGAGATAACTAAACCTCCATTCAGAAAGAGCTGTGGGAACCACCAACAACTGAGCCACCATCATGGTTGCCTGGTCTCTAAACTGAGGCCAGGCTGGGGCTGGCAGAGAGCGGCCATATAGCTGCCGCTTGCTGATTGAAGGAAACATATTCTAGGGCATAATGGAGGAAAAGGAACTACATTTTATTTCCTGTCTAGAATATGTATCAACCATAAAAGATGACTCTTCTACTGGGGCAACTGGATATCTAGGTAAAAAAGAAGGCAATAGGAACTCCTGCCTTACACAGAATACAAAAATGAACTCAAAATAGGTGACAAACCTAAATGTAAGTGCTAAATTATAAAATTCTTGGAAGATAACATAGGCGTATATCTTCGGGACCACCGGCTACAAAGTGGTTTCTTAGCTAGGACACCAAAAGCAGAAGGATTGAAAGAAAAATTGGATAAATTGTACTTCATTAAAATTTTAAAATGTATGTATCTCAAAGGACACCATCAAGAAATGGCTGAAAATATTACAAATTACACACTTGATAAAGAAATTACATCCAAAATATAATAAGAACTCTTCTAACTGAACAACAGATGACAGCAATAAAAATTGTAAAGTATTTGAGTGGCTATTTTCCCAGAGAAGATAGAGAAATGGCCACTGGAAAGATGTTCATCATTATTTAGTAGGGAAATGCTAATCAAAGTCACAGTGAGGCACGACATCATCATATCTAGGATGGCTAGAATAAAAACAACAGGCAATAACAAGTCAGGGAGGATGTGGACATATTGAAACTCATACATTGCTGGTGGAATTGTGAAATGGTGCAGGCACTTTGAAAGGCAGTTGGCAGTACCTCAAAATACTGAACATAGTATTATGATATGAAACAGCAATTTCACTCCTAGTAATGTACTGAAGAGAAATGAAAACACATGTTCACATAAAATATGGTAGACGAATGTTCACTTCATTCATTCATGACAGCCAAAAAGAGTGAACAACCCAATTGTCTATCAACCGATGAGTTGATAAGCAAAATGGGTTTTAGCTATACAATGGAATGTTATTTAGCCACGAAAAGGAATGAAGTACCGATTCATGCAACAAAGATGAACCTTGAAAACATTATGCTCAGTGAAAGAAGGCAGTCACACAAACCACACACACTGTACAGTTCATCCTCTGTGAAATGTCCAGAATAGGCAAACCCTCAGAGACAGTAAGTAGATTAGCAGTTGTACAAAATGAGAGATCAGTTCTAATGGATATGATGTTTCTTTTGGGCTGATGAAAATTTTGTAAAGTAAGACAATGGTGAGAGCTATGCAATTCTGAACATACTAAAAACCACTGAATTATATACTCTAAAGGAGTGAATTTTATGGTATGTGAATTAGATCTCAAAAAAAAGACATTTTTTTAAAAGACTATCAGTCCGTGTTGTCATTGAAGAGCCATCTTAGGCTTTTCTTTAGTTAATGTCAATTTAATTTCTTCCATGCATACAGATAAACTGAGAGTGGCTGAAATATTATTTGTCTGGTTTATGTTCCACTCTACAAAGTTTTGCAGGTTCACCAAGTTCTCTCTTGATTTCAGGCCTAAGAAAATGCCTCTTTCTTTATCTGTTACCCAGTTATCTGCTCCATTTTTCATATATCAGCCATTCCGGCTCCCAGCCCCTTGGGGTGTTCCCTTTTCTTAGTGTCATTCCATTAGTTTGTTTCCCTTGTGCTCTGTCCCTTACTATGCTGTCCACTCCCTGAGGGCAGCTGATATATTGGTTTTGCTCACCATTATATGCAAACATAATCTTATATGTTATTGATGAATGAATGAATGAATGAATGAATGAATGAGTGCAATGAATGAATGTATGCCTGAAAAGAACAAGTATTTCTGTGGGGTAGAAGGATATAGGGATGAGAAGGAATAGGGAAAAAGAAGGAGAGAGGATTTGGACTAAAGTTATATCATCGCTTAACTATCTTCTTCTGTTCTCTAGAAATATGGGTTTCCCATACCTATAGTCATTTTGACCATGCAAAGGTCTCAGATTCTAGAATACCTTCTCACTCTCCTCTCAGTCAAACCAAAACCATTGGCCTTTCAAATAACACCTCAAACTTTGTTTTTCTACTTTTTGGCCCAGAAATCTTTGGGAGAAATGAAGGCACAAAGTTGCTGATCTGGCATTGTTGACAATAATCAATAACTGGAAATAATGCAAATGTTCAAGAGCAGGGCTGTGCATGCACCATTCCATTTCCCAAAGAGGAAATACTCTGTACCCATTAGATTTTGCTGATGTGGGAAATGGCTTGTATCACACATTAAGTGGGAAAAAAAAAGCAGGTTATAACAGGTGGGCAGGTTACAAACTGACTATCATAGTACTGTACACAGACCTGTAAACTGTACACAGAAAAATCTGCAAACTGTACACAGAAAAAAACTTTTCAACTAGAAAAAGACACACCTGAATGATTTCAGGGGTTTTCTTTGGGTGGTGGGCCTGTAGGGATCTTCATTTCTTTTTTAAATGTGTCCAGTGTTCTACAATAAACAATATAACTTTCATAGTCAGACAAAAAAAAAATCCCCCAATTCTCTCAGTCTTTCCACTGCACTTTGTTGGGGGAATTCATACTACACCCACATCTGCTTCCAAATCCTTGTCCCCAGATGCAAACCCCAGCCTGCAAGCACCTCTGGCCACACCGGGGGTTCCTGAAGGTTCATTCAACCTTTTGGGAACCCTTTCCTGATCACCTGGAGGAAAGAGGGCTGGCTTGTCCCCACGCAGCCCAAATACAATGCTCCCACGTCTGTTTGTTCGCCTGGTCCAAAAAAAACCCTTGGCCTCTTTCCTGGTGCCTGACCTCAAGAGACTACTTCCTGATACAGCCCCGTACTGGGGCGGCCAGTGTGTGTCTTCACCTGGTGGCTGAGTCTGAACTCCTGAATGTTGGATGGAGAGGAAGGAGGTGACTTTTCTGCCAGCATGTCCTGATCTGCCATGGGAAAACTTCTCTCGGCCATTTAAAAACCAGCCAGTCTTTAAACAACATAAGCAGTAAGTGATCAAAGGTCTTTGTATTAATCTGGGCCAGCAGCCTTCTTACTGGATCAGCCTGACACTTGGTCACTCTGGCTAGAAGGAAATGAGCACGAACCCATATTTGGGATGGAGCTTACCCCCCTTAGGATTTTCACAAGTTGAATTGTTCAATTATATATCCGGCTAATTCCTGAAATGGAAGCAAATTAGAGAACCTGTGGAAGGAAGGAGTTGGAGGTCAGCAAACATTTGAGGGCTGACTATGTATCAGACTTTTCAGAGCACTCAGGAAATAAATAGATCGGGGAATTTTTCCTGCAGGAACCCCTGGTCATATATCACACCCACGTGACGGCCCAGAGCACATCCTTGTAGAAAGCCACATGCCTCGTAGCCACATGCCTTTTTGAGTTAGTTACTCTGGCCCGTGAATGAAATACAATGGAATAAAGGAGCAAGATAAATCGGATATCCTTTGATGTTTTTAAAACTGAGAAAAAAAGTTTGGTGTGCCAGACTTCCTCATCAGCCTGGTATTTCACCTGTCATCTTAAACAAGGTAAACAAACCAGCAACATATTTTTCTTCCCCGCAGGACTGCACCCTCTTTCGTGATTAAGTCTGGGTACTGTTTGGCAATCGAAATTGAGTAGAATGGAGGTGGGGAAATGTTTCAATCCACCCTCTTCTCAAATATTTAAAGTAGAATAATGAGTAGGTGAGTGACGGTCATGTTTGTCAACTCTTTTCCATCTCTTCTGCCCAAAACAATGTGATCGCAATCATGTTTTTCTTAATCCACCATAGTTGAAATTTCCTCCCCATCCACCTTATCAAGACTAGAGGAAAGCGATTCCAAGGAAGAGCAGATGGTCTTCGTTCTGACAACTCCAAGACTAGGGGTTTTGTTTAATGGGACATATAAGCTGAGGGTAAAATGGAAATTCAAGGAATATGCGAGGAGGTTATGAGGATGGCAGAGCAGAGCAACCTCCGTGGAGAATTTTATATGTTGTCACCGGGTTCCATGTAAACTGTTTTCCTCAGTCTTCCCAGGAGATGGTCAGTAAAATAGCCATTTCTTGTTAGCCCATGATGGAGTTGAATCTTCACTGTTTTTCCATTCATTCAACAAATATTTCATGGGAACCTGCCTTGTGCCAGACCGTATTCTAGGTGCTGAGGATAAATGGATGAATAAAACATATCCAACGCCAGGACACCTTGGTTGAATCTCTAAGGAATTTTTGCTGTGTGAAAAAAAAATCCCCAAAGGTTAATACCCTGTGATTTCATTTATGTTAAACTTTTGAAATGACAAAATTTTAGAAATAGTGGTTGCCAGGACTTGGGGATGGGGAAGGGGAGGAAGAAGAGGTGGTGATAATAAAAGTTCCAGAGGGTTCCTTCCACCTAAGGACTAGTGTCTCGACTGTGGTGGATATGGGAACTTGCATGTATGATCAAGTTGTACACGTGTCCACACACGCATAAAACTGGGGAATTCCAAAAAAGATCTGTGGACCGAATCCATGATGATACTCTGTTTGTGATGATGCGCCATCATTTTGCAAAATGTGCCATTGGGGAAAACTGGGTAATATCTACATAGCATCTCTCTGTATTGTTTCTTAGAACTACGTGAGACTCTTCAATTAGTCTATTAAAAATTTCAATGGGAAAAAAAAACAAACAACTCCCTGACCTGATGGAGTTCCCATTTTAGTAGAAGCTAAGACTGGCCTGGGGTGGCAAAACCAGACCCCTCCTTGAAAGGCCTGCCCCCTCTGGAGTATCCCATGCTGTGTCACCAGAGTCCTTCCTGTCCTCAAGACATGTCATTGAGTCTCCATTGGGGGCTGAAGGACATCCAAACTCAGGGAAGAGGCAAAATCACCCCAGCAGCCCTGGTCCCATGACACGTGTACTGGAAGTTATCGAGCTGCCCCAGGCACACAACGGACCATAAGGCCGCGCCGCAGATATCCATGGGGCACTGCCTGGCTCGTTGCCAGCTTCCTCCATCCCCACGACAGAACTGCTTCCATCTCTGCCCCAGATGCCTGGTCCATTCCGGCTACACCCACAGCTTGGAGAGCCTCCATTCTGGTTCCAGCTCTGGTGTGGCTCACAGGTTCTCAGCATCAGGCATAAACTCCTCAGGCCAGCCCTGGCCCTGGGACACAATCCTGAATCCCAGCCCCTGGACCACGGCCATCTGGGTCAGTATCCAGCTTCTCAGCCCCTCCTATGAGGGGATGCCCATATGATCTGTCCTCCCTTGGTTGTCCAATGAGGCATCTAGTGCCACCACTTGATTTTATTGCCTTAGAAGAACTTCAGAGGAGAGAAGCCATGTAAAACAGAATAAGGTCTGAACAGACTTTCAAGTTTTTATTATTTCATATTATGCCATACCTTTCACAAATTGACCACAAAGCAACATGACTTCCCGGCCACACAATTTACCAAAAGGGCATGGTTGAGAAAGCCAGAACTGCTGGACACACAAGTTAGACCACTGGGGAAAAGGGAGTGAGGACAGGGAGAAGAAGCAATGAGAAATACTTAGCTGTTTCTCTAAAGAGTCTGCGGTTTTCATTCGAAGAACAGAGTTTACGTGATATAGTGCAGTTTTTGAATCGTGGGTACAGTCTTTATGATAAAGGCAGGGAGCTTTCCCAGAATGGTAGAGCTGACAAATAAACAACCAATGAACTTTCAAGGAAGGTTTTGATGTTCGGTATAAGAAGATAGATAAGGAGAAGTTCTGTCTCCACACTTGTGTCTCAAAGCCACCACCGACAAAGTAAGTGCACAGTGAAATGAAAGCTCTTGTTCCAAGGCGGAGGGCCGGGTGGGTGCCTGCCAGGGGCGCTGTTCTTCCAGGGCCCCAGCCTCGAGCTTGTCAGGACATTGAGGCCGCGTAGTCAAGTGAAGCTTGTTCCAACTCCTCCACGGGAGGACACTCCAACTCTGCTTCCCAGTCTGGGGCTGGGATGAATAACCCATGGAGGTCTGGGTGCATTTCTATATCAAAGGATGCGCGAGCCAATTCTGTAAAACTTTTGGCATCCAGAATAAGCAGAAAAGGATGCTTTTGGGGGCTGGTAGAGATAACCACTGATAAGATAATTCCTTTGGGGAAAAAAGAAAAGACACTTTGTGAAAGTGGAGGGGTGCATTTCTCAGCTGTCTCCCTGTCCTCTTTGAGCTGAAGTAGCTAATTAAAACAGAAGGGCAGTAAATTGGACATTCTGTGTGAGCAGAACAGAAAGGCCAGAGAGCTGACCCAGTTCCTGCCCAGGCGGGGTCTCTCTGAACCTCAGGCTCTTCATCTGTAGCATGGAGATAATACCCCCACCCTCGCAGGATAGCAGAGAGGTCCCCTTGCTTGCTGAATTATGAAATAACTTTGTAAATTATTCATGCATTCAAGAATGGCTATTTTTCTACCATTTAGAAACTCTAGTTCTAGACAGTCAGCTTCCAGTCTGCATTGAGCCTTATCAATGGCCTTCAGCTAAGCTTGCACCAGTAATATTCAAGTAAGTCTGATTCAGTTCCTGCATGTGCCACAGAATACAGGCACCCTCAGCTTTCCCTCTGTGAAACAGAAACCTTCTTAGCACTGACTCTCAGGGGACAGAGGGTTAAGTACATTCATGCACGTGAACTTCCAGCAAACATTCGTGGTTCCTCCTCCAAACCTTCCCTGTCTGAGTGATTATACAAAACCGAAGTCAGATCAGTTGGGATTCAAATCCCACGTCTGGAGGCACTGGGCATGTGAACTTGAACAAGCTCCTTCTCTCTCTGAACCTCTCCTTCAGTGAAATGGAAAAAGTGCTGCTTCCTGCTCCCAAGAGAATGTGGGGGAAGCTATGGCCCAGCCCAGCAGGAGGTTGGCCTCAGTGGGAGGTGATACAGACATCAACTTGGAGAGGACAGTGACACATGACAGTGACTGGTTTCCCCGCCTGGTGAGCTGTGCTGTGCAGAATCAATAGGAAAACGTGGCCCAGGTAGAAAACCACTCCCATCTCACCTGAGGGAAGCAGCCGGCAGGCTCATGGGGCAGCTTGCCCTCCCCTGCAGGTGTGGGTAGCCCCACCCTTGTTTCTAGTTACCCTCCTTGGCATCCCCAGAGGTGTGGGCAGGGCATTTCTGAGGCAAAGGCAGAATAAAGAAGGGAAAGGACCATTTGGTCCTGTGGACACCTAGAAAAGAGGGGACCACAAATTTTAGGTGCTCCACAAAAATGGTATACACTAGGGAGAGCGAAGGGTTCTGACTCAGTCATTGCAATGAATTTTAGAGCCAAGATTCTATGCTCTGGGAGGGTATGGGGCCTTTCAGTAGGAAGGAAGTAGGCTATTATATTGCAAAGAGTGTAATCTTGCCCAAAGGGAGGCCCAACCTTTGCCCTGGAGGAGACCTTTAAGCTCCTGGAATGAATGACCTGACCCCAGGTGTCTTTATTCCCTGGGATCCTATCACATAACCTAGCCCCAGAAAGTGACTTAGGTGGGGACTTTGGGCCACAAGGTGTCAGTTTGAGCTCCAGCGGGTCTGAAGACTAAAGGTCAACCCCATGGACAGCCAACTATGGCTACATGACCAGAGCTGAAAAGTCTCTGACACCCAGGATTGAGGGATCTGGCCTGGTTGGTGATTCTCCATGGATGTTACTGGGAGAAGTCAGGGGTGCCCGTGACTCCCTGGGGACACCTGCAAGTCTAGGCTTGGGACTTTTCTGGGTTCTACCCCCCATGCCTCTTCTCTTTCCACCTGCCTCCTTAGGCCATGATGTGCCGTGACCCAAAGTGCAGCAGCTCCTGGTGTGCCAGCTGGGCACACCTCAGTGGAAACTGAGGCTGGTCTTGGGGACTCCCTAGCCTCACAGCTTTGGGCTCAGACACACCTGGGCTCCAGAGCATGACTCCAGCAGCCATGTGTTTGGGGTTGGAGGGGGGCGGTCAGGTACCCTCAAACATTGTCTCTGTCTGAGGGGCTCACAAGCAGAGTGCAGCGGGTGGACTCTCCTTCCCAGAGTCTTACCGTCATCCTCATCCTCGGCGTCTGGCTTGGCTACGAACACAGGTTCCCCGGGCCAGCAGAGCTCCTCGCCCCATGTCAGGTAAGACTTTGTAAGAAGGTCATATTTGAGTATCTGTACATCCAAAGAGCAGAGACACAGGAATGAGTCACCAGAGAGTGGCTTATTCCCTGTGGAGAGGAAAGCACAAGACCATGGCTGGGGGGCAGGGAAGAGGCAGAGGGGGAGTGCGGGGGTGGGGGGCTCCAACCCAAATTCCTCAAATGTGGGCTCCCGGTGTCAATCTCTGCTGGTCAGTGTAACAAGAGAAATGAAAGCAGCTCTCTTTCCTCCCTAACTTAAGCAGAGCCCCTCTTTCTACTTCTAAGCTGATAATACACAGTGAATTCCTTTAAAAATAAAATTCCCAAATGTATCTGATATTGGGTATTACATTACAGTATTTTTTTAAGTCATTTAAATGCATGTGTTCAAAGCAAACATTTAAATAACACAATTTCTTTGTTGTTTTGGAAGTGCCAGTCCCTAGATCTCTCTCTCTTTCTCTCTGACAGGCTGGCTTCCTTGTAGGGTGCAGGATTAGTGGGGAGTGAATTAGGGTGTGTACCTGATGGTGTGGGAACCTGAATTGTATTGTTTTCTACATTTCTGCACTGTTTGCATTAAAAAAAAGATTTTCCATTTTATTATTAAGAAGTGAAGACATTAAGGAAAAGTAATGTCTATAGAGCACTTAGTAGTCTCTGGGTTACAGTAAGTGCTCAAAAAAAAATAGTAATTTAAAAACCAAAATTAATCCTCCCAAGTTTCTGCTATGACCTGTCTGCTTGAAAGGGTGAGTTCCTTAAGGGCAGGGATTGGGATCCTCCTATCCAATTCCTGATCCTCCCAGTGGAGCACATAACTGGTGCTCAAGAAACACCTACTAAGAAGAAGAAAGAAGAATAGAAGAATAAAAAAAAAAAAAAAAACACCACCTACCAAATAAAGAAATCAGTGGATAAACTCCAGCCACAACCTCCTTCCTGAGCTTCACCCCCTTCTCCCTTGGATTGTTCACTATTGCTGCAAACATATTTTGCAACGCCCTCTGTCTACAGAGGGCTTTCCTCCTGACCTCTCTATTCTGATTCAGGCCACTCTGGCCGAAAACCTGCAAATTCAGCTTTGCAGACAGACCTGGTGGCCATAGGGAAAGGCAGCCCGAGATGACACAGGGGTCGTACCTTGTTTGGGATAGGAGTCCACTTAACTTCGGTAGCAAAGACGTATCGGTATGGTTTCCCATTGTAAGCATAATTGATCTGAGGCATCTCTAAGCCTAGGGTGAAAGATAAAGGTGATAAAGACCCCATCAGCAAGAGCTGGGGACATCTAACCTCTGGGCCAGGCGGGGCACCCCTTTTCCAAACCAGCTCTCAGGTCAGAATGCCTGAATTTGATCCAGGCCCTGGTTCTAGCAGAGGAGGGGTAACCTCTAATAATTACCCCTGCTCTATTATAAGGCTCAGGAGCAAGGTTAGATAGACCTGAGTTAAGTGTATAAACATCTTTAATTACATAAGATAGAAATCAAAGAGAACTGCATGATTAAAATCAGAGTCTACTGCAATTTCTTAAAGCTCTAAAAAAAAAAAAAGGATTCATGGGCAGGTATTGTGTGTGGGTGTAAAAGAAATTTCTGAAAGTGCGGAAAGGAGTGTCAATGGGGAATAATTAAATATATCTGGTGAGTTCATATAATGACATTATGTAAGAATAATGTTTCCAAAAATTTTAGTAACATGGGAAAGTGTTCATAACATAAGATTAAGTGTAAAAGGGGTGGTTATGGAATCACCTCTACTATGTTACAAATGAAGAGACAAGGTTTAGGCTGCGATTATCACTTCCTCATAATTTATATTTCGTTGTCCAGGCTGTTTTTCATTCCGCGAAATTTTCATTATATCTATTTTTTAAAGTCTTAAAATTTTCCCCATATAAACGCCTATATATTTATAAATGCTGGTTGTGTCAAATTAAATTTGTAAGTCTAAATAAGAAGTAAAAGTCCCCTCTTATGAAAGAACCTAAGTAATTGGAGCCAACTATTGGTGAAAATAGAATACTCAAGGAAAGAGGAAGTTGGGATGGAGTCACATGTAGGCTTCTTGAAAAGGCCTTCAGTCAGGAATGTATTATCCAGCCCCTGGGGACAGAGCAGAATGGAGTATCGGGTTGGAAAGATGTATACTCCCCTGACCAATAATCCTGAAACTTTCAAGAGACAGATCAACCTGATCACCAGGAGGCGGGACCAACCATCTACTTAAATCAGAAAAAGATGGCGCCATTGACCCCAACGTAGGCCAGAGTCTTCCCACGTTGGCCCTGCGCCCCTCCACCCTGCCCGAGGGCCCCTTCACATCACCCAGTCAATGGCCAGCCAGAGGTACTTAGTTATGTGAAAGGTGATTCACCCCTGCAAATTCTGCATGCTCATTAAAGCCACACTCTTGAAGACTCTCTAGGATGTGGGAAAATACTCAGGCTACATTCATGAAGTGGAAGAAGCCACCCCAGAACATTCTGGATGGTCTGGTACACATTTCATAAAAGCATAAATGCAGAGGTTAAGGGTTTTCAAGTCAGACCCTGGCTTTGCTGCCTGTTGGTGGGTAAGTTAAAGGGTTATTTTCTGCGTTGCCTTCCTCAGCTCTAAACAAGAACGTGTGCCTCTGAGAGGTTCTAATAATGGCTACTTCTTGCCAGACCCTGACAATGAGCTGGGCCCCAAGCCAAGCCCTGTGTGTGGGTGAACTCATGGAATGTTAACAAAATAGGATGAGACTATCGGGATGAAAGGAAAGGAGAAGATGTGTGCGCCCCAGGAGGGGGCTTGGCAGATGCCACAGTGCGTGCAGGACAGGAGACCTGGCAGGTAGGTCCAAAAGGGTGGTCACAGGAGGCCAGCTTAAGAGGAATTCGTCCACTGTCACCTCTTTCAGTATCACCTAAGGTTGCAGCAATAAGCAAGAATTCTCTTCCCAGAAACAGAAAGACTGTGATATTGGAAGCCTGCATCTGCCTACACCGTGTGGCTGGAGCATGGAGATGGAAGCTGATGCCTTCAGACCTGCAATGAGGATTGGTGGTGTTGCTTCAGGTATGCCGAGAGACCGGAAGCCACCCAGAGCCCATTCCAGCATCCATGGGGTGCAGTTGACAGCAGTGGTGTTTGGTGGGCAAATTCCCACTGGTCTTAGGAGTTGTCCCCGGACTGTGCCCTTGCAGATGCTGGCACCTGGCAGGCATGGGCAGCCGACATGGGAGAAGTGTCTCAGTTTGGACCACATCCTGCCGCTGTCTAGCTGGGTGCCCCAGACCAATCTTTTGCTCCCCACGTAAATGCTGAGCACACAGCTCTCTCAGTTGGACTTTTGCCCCATGTTGGTGACAGGCTGAACACAGAAACAAGGCCCCTGCCTCATGGACTTATTTTCTAGACCAGTGGTTCTCAGTGATGGCAGCAGTACTCCCCATGGGACTCTGGCAATGTCTGGGTACGTTTTGGGTGTTTCCAATCCAGGATGGGGTGCTACTGGCCCCCCTAGTGGGGTCAAGGCCAGGGAGATGTTCAACACCCTACTGTGCCCAGCTCCCGACCCAAAAGAATGACCAGGCCTCATCTTTTGTGGCCCCAGGTTCAGAAGCGCCCGTCGCTATGGCCTCTGTTCCAGGGTTGATTCTCTGTGAGGCTGTGGCCTGACCTTCCAATGGCCAGTAGCACCCCATCATAGAGGCCAATAGCTCCTACTCTGCAGGGTGTTGTGAAGGAACTAGGGCAGGAAACCAAAGAGGTTGTGCCTGTTGGATACACTGCAGCTTTCAAAAGCAGGCCACCCCCTGCCCCCACCATGAAAATCCACCCCAGTGTCTTCCCATGGGGGTATATGAAGAGACTAAAGATAACTGCCCCCCAAATGCTTTCCACTAGGGGGCATTCCAAGAGACTTCTCCAACTCTCATCCTTCACCCCCCTCGAGGGATCATGTAAAAAGCAGGGATCTTCTTGAAATTCTGCCCATATCTAAAAGTACAGAGAGAAAACACTTTCATTTTACCTTCATGCAACACCTCTGGCTGGCAGTAGACCTTGTCATCTTCTTCCTTCAGGGCTTCCGCTGTTGTAGATGCCAGTTTGATTAAATTCGAGCCCTTCTCTGCCTCCTGGAAGAATTAGTTCCCAAGAATATGAAAGTGTGTTATCCAGCCCCCATCTTTGCTGTACTGTGCATGCTGGAAAAATGCTTTCGCTTGTTCTGGCCTCATGTTAACCACAGGAAGCAGCTACTCTATTTTTGGTGTTTTTATTCTCAATTCAAAGTGAGGGCCAGCAATTTGAAGTGACTCCCCAAGGTGGGAAGGCTGGGAGGTGGTCAGACAGGGGCCCCAACCCCCGACTCCTTGTTGGGGCTGCCTCAGCCTTCACAGGCGAAAGTAATGTAGTAACAAGTTCTCATTTTTTAAATACTGGATGATTCACATAGAAAATGCTGTTTAGAAAGAGTTCATAATGACATAATGACATGCGAGCATCCTGAGTGGAAAAAGCAGCACAGCAAATTGTGTATGCCATCTGAGCTGAACCACATCCAAAAAAATGTACATTGAAGAGTAGACCAGTAGATAGTGATAGTAATGCAGGTGGTGGATTCTGAGGATTTTCATTTCTTTTTCTATGGTTATTTGTATTTTTAGTATTTTCTGAAAAGGAATCACTGTTGAAAAGAAAATCCCCATGCCACAGCAATTACTTGGGAGAAAACTATCCTTCAAGGACATTCCTTGGTGTCAAGTTACAAGCAGACCTCCCTCTTTTGGGTGCCCTCACCATCACTAGGATCCCTGACCTGGAGAGGGATTGAACACAACTGATTAAGTATTTATTGAGCATCTGCTATTCCCTGTTTCCCCACATTCCAGCTCTGGGGCCTTGGACAAGCTATTTAGCATCTTGTTTCTGTATCTGCCGAATGAAGTACAGTACATGCATCGCTGTGTAACTGCACAGATTAAATAAAATCATCTGATGAGAGGCTGACAAGAGGATGGGGTTAACATTAGGTGCCAGATGATGTTTGCTGCTGCTGCTGCTGACATTGTCATTGTTTTATCATCATCATATAACTGCCACTATCACTGGGATGAGTTCAGATTAGGAAGTGGAGGGTGGGAGGAGCAAGACCACAGGCTTGGACTTCACAGAATTCACAGGGTAGATTTATTGGTACAGCTGACCTTTTGTTAAAAGCTTTTACGCTACTTTTTTATTTTTCAAAATGGGTTTTTGTAATGAGCCTATTCAACGAAACAAAACCTATTCAAACAAAAACAGGTTTTTATTGGGAAGGTGGCATTGCGGGCAAATTTACTGCAGGAACCCTTTGCAATTTAAGTTCAAACTCTCAAATTACAGAGGAAACAGGCCCAGAGAAGGAAAGTGGCTTTTCCAAGGTGACACTGGGAGAAGCAGAGTGTGGGCCCACAACGCAACGTTTCTGCTCAGAAACAGGAGCATCGCAAGCAGAGGGAAAGGCAGGTGCAAAGGCCCTGAGGCTGGTCAGTCTCTAAGCAAACATCCCCTTATAACTCAACCTGTAGTGTCTCCAAGGCACTTGCCCCAGGCTGTCTTATCTCTTTTATAGTGCTGCTTCCTTCTGTTATGCTTGTCTCCCCTCTGAATGCAGGGACCAGATTTTGTTCGGTGCATGGCACATAGTCAGCCCTCAGGAAGCAATTGTGGGATGAATGGGTGACTCAATAAGTTCTTCCTTCAACTGCCAAGGGGCAAAACATGTGCTTTGCAGGGAGGTGATTAATCATTCACCGACATGAAGCGCAAGAAGCGGTCGCCCAGTGCCCGGCACATCATCAACGTCTGATAAACACAAGTCTGAACGCCTCCACCCTCCTTTCCCAGACACCACCTTGGTGGGAGGCCCAGCCTGGTGCCTGGGTAGGCACGTGACAGCAACTGGCCTCTTGTGCACATCCTGGGCTTGATTCTCAGGGAGCCGATCTGCAGAGCAGGCCTGTAACTCCAGCCTGAAACTGGTCAGACTGGTCGAGGGATAAACTGTGAATTTTTCCACACACAGCAGTAATCAACATGACTCGGTTGCTTGCGGCGGCCGACATGCTCAGCTTCAGGAAGAACTTGCATTCCAGCCAGAGTTTTACAAATCCGGCAGCTTGCTTTGAGCCATGAACCTGCGGGAACTCCCCTAAGCAGCAGCAATTGTCAACCCCCCCCCGCCCCCCCAACAAACACTGGCTTTGGGTGTGTGCTCTGACTCCTGACCTTTCTCTATCCACTTGATCAGACCCCTGGGCCTCCTGGTGCCTGCTTCATTGTCTATAAAATAAGGGGGGTGAGTTATAGTTTGGGGATGGATGGCGAGTACAAGGTGAGGATAGGCGAGGTTGCTTTGACCTGTGTCTGAGGATTACGGTGAGGATTAAATTAAATCTTGGTTATGAAAACACCGGGTCCAGGGCCAGGCACAGTGTCGTTAGCTTGGAACAGGACAGACATGCCTTCCAGTCCCAACTCAGATCCCATGGATAATTCTGCAGTTTCAGCAAGAGCTGAACTCCCTCCTCTGCAGTCATGGGAATGATACATAGCTCAGAGAGATGTCCTAGCAATTACGGGAGAAGCGTGCAAAGCATTCAACAGTACCTGAAATTTACAGGACCCAGGAAATGGTGGTCACCAACCTCATATCCAAGTATTTCAAGCAAACTGTTTGCTCCCCCCACCTTAAAACATAACGCTTCAGAACGCCTAGGAAGTGCGGCAGCCAACATGGCAAACCGCTAGCTATTTAATGTTAAATTAAAATGAAGTAAAGTCAAAAACTCAGCTCCCCCACTAGGCAGACCACAGTTCAACAGCTCAAGTGGCTGGTGGCAACTGTATGGGACAGAGAGAGAATGTTTCATTTTGGCAAGTTCTGTCCACAGTGCTGGTCTGGGAGGACTGGTGAGAGTTTAGAATTGGGGGTTTCCTGGCATACTGAGCTGGAAGCGGGGGCAGAAGGAGAGACAGCCTCCGGACCTGGGTTCCCTGTCCCTGTCCCTTCTCCTCCCACAGCACGGATGCCCTGCCCACATCACCAAACCAACAGCCAGCCCTGGTCCCCTCATGGGCTGAGGTGGACACACCAATGGCACCACCTGCCCTTAGGAGAGCAGAGGCAGGCCCTGGAAGCAGCTATCTGGGCTGGGAGTTCAAGGCCCCCAAGTGTCTAGTTCATGACTGAGGGGGGAGGGGTCCTTCTAAATGAGCATGACCCGTTGACCCTGTGATTTCTTGTCCCGTCCCCCCCACCATCCCCCCCTCCCCCGCCATGGACAAGGAATACTGCTGGGGAAAGGCCAGATCAGAGCTCTTCAAAGTGCCAAGACCCAGCGCTCAGGGCACTCAGCAAAGGCCTGTTACACCGCGCCGGCACCCAGCGTGCACGCAGCAAACGGCAGTTTCTCCTGTTACTGGATCATTTTTGCAGCAAACTTACTGAGCTAGGAGTTGAAAGCACCCTCTGGGTCCCAGGTGATGGCTTCCGGATGGCTTCCGGAGGGCCCCCCTATAGGCAGTGCGGGGTGGGGAGGAGCGGTCCCTGCAGAAGCTGGGCAGGGCAGCCCTGGGACTGCTACACATACCCATGCCCCTCCCTAGGGAGCCCTGATTTAAAGGGCCCCCATGCACCCTTCATAAACAGGGACACGCTGCCAGCAGGCCCTCCCTTCCCTTGACCCCAGCTGGCCCAAATGCAAGAGAATCTGGCGCAGTTGGGAGGATCCACACTTTAAGTTTACTCTACTCTGGCCCATTCTGTATGGAAAGCACTTTCCACTTGGGAAATGTTCCCAATGCTACAGGAACACCTCGAGTCCCGCTTAGAGACCCCGCTTCATGGTTTTCTTTCATTCATTTAAAATGAGAACCAGGGGGGCCTCCCTGGTGGTGCAGCGGTTGAGCGCTGCGCTGTGGAGGTGTCGGCAGCACGCGATGCGAGTTCAATGCCCAGCTGGGGAGAATCCCACATGGTGCGGGATGCTTTGCATCCCTCTCCTGCCTCGCCCGCTGCTCCTCTCAGCAGTGTATTTCGGATCTGCCTGTTCTGCTCCCCACTCTGTCTCTGGTGAACCCTCTCGCCGCCCCATGCCTCTGGCCTGTACCCCAGCTTGTATGTATAAATAAATAAATCTTTAAAAAAATAAATAAAAATAAAATGAGAACCAGGGCCTGGCATGGGTGCAGGGGACGCACTGCTGACAAAACACACTCCTGATAAGACAGGCCAAGTCCTGGCCTCTCAGAGCTTCAACAGGAAGAGGGTACTAAGCAGGCCCCTTATACTTGAGTTAACATTGAGCCAAGAGCTGCAGGTGCCATGAAGCTCTGCAAGTGCCGTGAGGCTGTACAAACTTTTAAAAAAATCAATTAATTAATTATTATTGTTAATATCTTTTACATTATTGTGTATTCCCCATAGGTTACCAACCACCAATTCTCCCGTGAACCGTCACCACAGTCCTGAGCCCTTAACCTCTCCCTCCCTTGCTGAGTGTCTCTCTCTTATTTGGTTCCCCTATATTACTGCTATAAGTGAAACCATTCGATATTTTTCTCTTTCTTTCTGCCTTATTTCGCTGAGCATGATCCCTTCTAGCTCCATCCATGTTGCTGCGAATTGTATGTGTTTATCTTTTTTGATTGCTGAATAGTATTCCATTGTGTCTATGTACCACATCTTGATCCAGTCATCTGTTTTTGGGCATCTGGGTTGTTTCCATATCTTAGCTATTGTAAACAGTGCTGCGATAAACATAGGGGTACATGTATCCTTTTGGATTAATGTTTTTGTGTCCTTTGGGTAGATTCCCAGAAGTGGTATTGCTGGGTCATATGGAAGCTCCGTTTTTAGCAGTTTGAGGAACCCCCATACAGCTTTCCATAGTGGTTGGACCAGTTTGCATTCCCACCAGCAGTGTAGGAGAGTTCCTTTATCTCCACATCCTCGCCAGCATTTGTTGTTGCCTTGTACAAACTCTTTTAAGGTCAGTAGAGACGCTGGGGCCCAAAGCCTGAGCAGGAATTTGTTGGACTCTGAGGCTCCTCCCTGGCTGGCCTTGGAATCCCCTGGAGGCTCTGAGACCACGCCCTCCCCAGGCCCCATCCCTGCAGGTTCTGCCTCCATAGGCCTGGGCTGAGCAGCAGGGGTGTGTCCTTGGAGGTCCCCGGAGATTCCTGCCTGCAGGTAGGCTGGGGCCTGATGGGAGGACAGTGGGCAGAAGGGCAGGGTGGTGCAAAGACCCCAGACTGAAGGGCACTGAGAAAGGGCAGCATCTCCCATGACCACGTCCCTAGTTAGCCTTTTTGGAGAGTCTGGAATGGGAGCCTCTGCATCTGGCCATAGAGGCCACGTCTGCCTGCTCAACCTTCCAATTTCAATATGCAGGTGGGGCGACTTGAAAGTGAAGCAAGAAGACGTTTTTAAGGGACAATAAAAGACAATTAAAAAGCGTGGCCAGAGCTACCTTTCCCAGGGCTGGCTCTTTACTGTTTCAAAGCAGCAGATGGCTCATTTTTAAAATGTATGCGCTCAACTTCTTAGCTTGGTTCCTAGGAAGGAAATCACTTCTCGAGCCTGATAAAAGGTTATAAAATCCCCTGTTGTGTGGGTAGTGGGAGGGAGTGTTTCTTCTTGGTGCATCATCCCCAGCTGAGGTTGGCATGAGGTGGGGTGCGGCCTCGTGATTTCCACCTGTTTGCTTTGAGACACCCCCACAGCTCCCTGGAATCTGGAGACGCCATCCAAGGCACCACACTGTGGTGCTTCCCAGAGTGAGGGTGTAGAGGTGTAGGGGCCAGAGGCCCAATTGGTGATGTGGGGGGACACAGCCATTCATTCAAAAGTCCTGAATCACACAGGTAGAAAGTTAATTCCTTTCTTTCTTCCAATCTTTCTGGCTGGGGTCAAGAAGAAAATCTCTGCTAGGTGCTACTATGCCTTTGACACCAGCACTTTAAAAGTTTCTTTTTGACAAAGCTCAGGTCTTGGCAAGCAACAGTGTCTGCTAGGACATAAGACCTCTGCTTCATTTCCATTGTTTGATGCCCATGCTTGTCTGCAGTCGACACAGCTGGCTTTCCATTGGGTAGCAATATGTTTCCTTCAAACGAGTTATGTAAAGAGCCAGTTGATTTAAGCAAAATTATAATGTTGTAAATGTTATAGAGAGGTGACCGGGAAATAAGGTAAAAATCAGGACAGAGGTACACAATGACTGCAGATGGGGAAATGCTGGAGAAAGGGGGAGCCCTCCCCAAGTCTGCAGTCAGACAATCCTGGGTTCAAACACTGTCCTGCTCACTGGCCAGGGCTGGGCTGATTCCCTGGATGGAGTAGCCCAGCAGGGAGGGTGGAAGAAGTCCCCTAGCCCCACTACCCCACACTTCCCAACCTTCTGTAGGTGCTTCCTCTGTTCCCCAGGCCTGTGGAGCCTGAAGAGGGTCAGTGGGTCCCATTTGGAGCTCTTTATAGGAGTCAGACTTCCTGGGAGAACAGCAGAGTTATACACCTTACCAGCTACAGGTATGGGTCAAGAGAAAAGCTGGTGCAGGTGCCAATGTTACCTCTGCTACAATGTGACCTTGGGCACTGTCCTTAACCTCTATGAGCCTAGCAAGTTTCTTCATCTGTGAAATGATGCTGATATGAGGACCTTTCCCATAGGTTGTTTTGGTCATTAAGTGAGGTAATGAACATAAAATGCTTAGCAAAGTGCCTGGAAGATACAGAGCCTTTAGCAAATATGAGCCATCAAAATGTAACTGCACTGAATTCAGTTTCATTTAAATTAATTAAGGCATGAAGTCAGTGAGTCCTGGAGCCAGAAGCTTCTGTAGCCTCTGAAACCGAGCCCAGAGCCGGGGCAGCATCTCCTTAATTGAGGATAACATGTGGCCTAGTGGTCATTTTTAATGCAAATATGGGGCTACTCAACAATAAGGTGTGAGGTAAGCAAACGGTGGCACATCCCTGCCATGGACTGTCAGAGCCATGTTTAAAATAATGTTAAAAGGAAGATTTAATGTCAGGGAGTGATGTTGAGATACACAGATAGATGAGAAATCACCGAATGGTGTGATCACGGTCTACCATAAACAGGAATGAAGGCCAGATACATCTCCTGGATGAGCCTGGAAAACCCTGTGCTAAGTGAGAGAAGCCAGCCACAAAAGGCCACAAGCTGTGCAACTCCACATAGAGAAATGCCCAGGACAGCAACTCCTCAGGTAAAGACAGCAGAGGAGAGATGGCCTAGGCCTGGGGGAACGAAGGAACTGGGGACTGATGGGTCAAGAGTAAATGAGGAAAAAGATGGTGGTGACGGTTGTATAGCTTGAATGAATGAAAATGGGTGAATGAAATGAATGAATGAAAATGCATACATTATGAGGCATGTGAATTATGCCTCAAGAAAGTTGTTAAAATACGCAGAGTATGATATCTTTCTCTAAAAGAAATATATATATATAATTACATATATTAATTATATATATACACATTAATTTTAGAGAAAGGAATCATAATACAAATAGTTTTTAACAGCTTTATAGATAAACACTAATGTGTACATATTATACATATATGGAAACTTGGGGGGCAATAAAAATATATACACAATAGATTTATGGTGATTCCCGTCTCCTCCTTTTTCTCACTCTATATTTTCGAAGGTCATTACTATGAATGTCTGCCACTTTTGGAAAAATAATAAAGACCTTTTCTATTTTTTTAAAGTTGAGTTCCTTTTGGACAGCAAAGTCACTCTAGGGTCACAGGAAGTTCCCAGGTGTGCTTATGTAGCCCCAGGAATGAAACGGGCCTACTTCCAAGTCCTTACCTTGTCCACATGGAGGGGCACGGCGAACCTCTTGAGGGTAGGAATAGAGGTGGGCTTGGTGCTGTCCTTGAAGTTCTGAGTTAGGTTGTCCAAGAAGAAGAAATCGTAAAGGCTGCTGTCCTCGTGGGCCACGACATCGAACACGACGCAGCCGTCCTCTTCATAGGCATTAACGTGATGGAAGACTACCATGGGGCCCGTGTAAAACTTGGTCAGAACAGGCTTTCTGGTCCGCTGGTCAATAATGTGAATGTAAGTCTGAAAGATGATGAACACCCAGCAGTCAGCAATCCCTGCGATGACCCAGCAGGGTAGCATGGGGCAGGGAGCGTGGAGTGAGATCCCCCAACTAGCTGGTGACCCTGGAGCCCCCCAGAGGGCCAGCCAGGCAGAAGCATTCAGAAGTGGGAGCTGGCAGTTGTAGTGTGGTCAGCTCTTTCTGAGAGAGAGGAGGGACGCTTCACCACAGGGCCTCTGTATTAATTACCAGGAGGACAGTATTGGGGGCAGGGCCCTGAGGGTGCACGGTCCCTCCTCCTTCACTTGACTGTGATGTGGAGACATGTCAGCTCCCTGGCAGTGGCCAAGTGGGGGAGAACCTTGCCGGTGCCAGAGCTCTAGGTCTTGCTGGGCTTCATCCATAGCCGGGTTCCCTAAAACCCTAAAGGCCTGCCTGCCCTTCTGGATCCCCTCCCCCAAACTCCATCTTGCCTTTCCTGGTTCATCATGATGTGGTTGCCACAGCAACCACCTGCCCTGGGGGACGGCTGTGAGCACGACCGGGTCTAGTGAAGGAACCCATGAGGGGTTCGGTGGTCCACACGTACCCTGGGTGTCATGAGGCGGTATCACTCTGGGTAGTGACTAGCTCTATCTGCAGTCCCAGTTGCCTAATACAAAGGCAATAGGGGTGTGTGTGTGTGTGTGTGTGTGTGTGTGTGTGTGTGTGAGAGAGAGTTTGCATGTGAATGTATAAGTGTGCGTATATGTATTTGTGTGTGTTTCTGTATGTATGTTAAGAGAGCCTTGTATTTGTGCGTACCTATGTTTCTGTGTATATATGTGTGTGCATGTATTTGTGTATGTGTTAGAGTATGCATGTGTGTATTTGCCTGTCAATGAGTCTGTCTGTGAAGGTATGCATGTGTATACTTGTGTTATTATATATGTGCATGTATGTGTGTATTTGTGTCTATGTGTCTGTGTGAGTATGTATGTGTGTGTGTGTCTGTTGTGAGTATATATGTTATGTCTCTGTGTGTAATTGTGTCTGTGTATATGTATGCATGAAGGTGTGAGTATATATGTGTGTGTTTCTTTCTTTGGGTAGCTCTGGCTCAACCACCCTCCTTCTGTAAGCGATAGAGGGACATTCCAGGCTGTTCTTGCCATATCCCTCTGGCATCCCTGGGTCTACCTCTCCAGCCTCAGAAGCAAGAGGAAGGCTTTGATAGAATCATGGGGAGTGAGGCCATCAGGCATGGAGAGGTGAATACAGGGGGGATTACTTTATGCCTTTTCTTTCCCATGACTCCAACCCCTAGGTGAACCACAAGCACTTTTCCAAAAGTTCCCTTCCAAAGCTGTCCCCAGGGCTGTCTGCCCTGCCCTCAGGGGCTCTCAGCCATGTTGGGGAAATGACTGTGGAGCAAACCCAACTTCAGCTGCTGCCCTGCTAGTCCCCCTGCACCACTCACCCAGCGACAAACATACTGAGAGGACCTCTGACCACATCAGACATTTTTTTCAGGAACTGGGGAGACAAAATAAAGCCAACCCCCTTATTTTGCTTGAGCACAAGGGACTATGGTGATGGTTCACAGATGAATTGGTGGTGGGTAATCCACGGGGAATACACAATAATGTAAAAGATAGAAATAAAATATGTATATATTTTAAAAAGATACTCACAATTAAACTATTTGTAATGGTTTTTTAAATCAAAAACAAACAAACAAACAAAAAACCCAATAATCAACCCCCTGCTTTCACAGAGCTTCTAGCCCAGCAGGGGTGAGGCCAATACCAACAATCCAGCACACACCCTGTCAGGGACATGAGTACACTGAGGAAATGGAGCAGGGGTGGGGGGGGAGGGGGAAGCCAGGTGGTGCTCTTATAAGTGTCTCCAGCAAGGAAGGCCCCAGGCAATGGGGACTTGGCGACCGGGACACACTGAGGGAAGAAGCCATCTGGGAAGAAACATTCCAGCTGGAGGGACAGAAAATGCAATGGTCCTGGGACAGGAACATGTGTTTGGCTGGTTTGAGTTACAGGAGATGCAGGAGGTTGAGGGAGCAGGTGGCCAGTGCTGGGGACAAGGGCGTGTGCGGATATATAGGCTGATGAGTGAAGCCTTCAGATTGCATTCTGAGGAAGATGGAAGTAATTAGATTTTGAGCAGAGGAAGCACCTCACGTAGCCCCTCTGTTCTCTCAAACACCTCACTCTCCTTCTTGAGGAGAGGGGATAGGTCTTAAAGGGTGACTAGCTGAGACAGAGACATAAAGACGTGCGTGAGGCATAGAAAAAGGAGGAGGAAGGCGATGAAAGGATGGTGATGTTTTCCTCTGAAGAGGGGAGTGGACAGGGAGGCGGAAGAGAGTGTGATCCATTGCTTTCCTATATATCTTATATTTCTTATAAACATTGCTTTCTAAGTATTATTTAAATACCTAAGTATCTAATCCACTGAGAAATCACTTCATATTTTTCACAAGTAACAACAGGAAAAAAGTAAGCGCACACATTTACATATATCCATATTCATCTACACAGATACCTGTACATATACACACATGCACACAGATATACAATGACTCAAGCCTACCTATACACATGCACACACATGTGCACACATGCACAGGCACATTCTTTGGACACTTGGTGTATCTGAATTGATGATGTTTCTGTTGTACCATTGGATAGAACTTTCTATCACTATGATGTCTAAGTCGCCTATGGCCCCTCCTCCCTGACCCCTGACATTACACACTGGCTTCAAGGATGCAGAAAGGGTCTTGTGAGTGGATGGTGGAGGCTGCCAGAAGCCCAGCTATTGGTCAGCCCCAAGGAGTGGGTCCTTTGGGACTCCCTCGGCCTTGAGAGTGGCCTGTCCTAAAGTCATACCTCCTTCAGGGTCAGTCTTCTCTACTGTCATTGCATTGAGCGTACAAAGACCTATCACACTTGCCCTGACTTGAGACCACTGGGAAGGTTCATCCCAGCTTCAGAACTCTCTGGAAAAGTTGGGTGAAGTCTCCGGAGAGACTGCATGTAGCTCCCTTCCTCCCTCCGGTGTGCCGACCTCCACCTCAGAGTCTGCATCTGGGGACCTTTGCTCTGGTGGCGAGCCGTGTTTGGGCCCAGCCAGGCCTTACCTTGTCATCTTTGTGGAAGGTCAGGCAGGACGCCCAGCTCACTCCCCGGATATATGCTGTCGCCATGTTGACGATATCCAACTTGAAAGGCTGCTCGAGAAAAATTATGTAGTTTTCCGTGACTCCAAAGCTGTGGTAATAGCTCGGGGAGAGGAGGGAGCGGGCTGTGATGGAGCAGAGCACCTCCGCGTGCTTCCAGCAGTTCTTCCTTTCGTCTGCTGAAGTAAAGGAAGGAGGGGGCCCGGTCAGGCTGCCCAGACTCCACCTACCACCAGGCCTCCCAAACCCACCCTGTAGCAGGAACCCCCCTGAAGTAAGGGTGACAAGTGAATGGGAGGAAAGGGGGTGCTGCCTGGCTGCGCAGGGGCAGAGGCCTGGAGCCCTTCCCACTCGAGTTCCACTCCCCATGGTGCTATAATCAGAAGACTCTGACCCAGATCCAGCCTCTGGGCCAGGGGTCCCCAGGGCAGCCTAGGGGTGGACTCCAGCCTCCACCTGCTTTTGTGTGCTGCTTTGGCCTCTGCACACCGGCCGGAGCTGCTTGTTTTTCAGCCACAACGGCATTGAGGAGTAGTTGCCCCAGAGGCTGTGTGGCTGCAAAGCCTCAAGTATTTACTCTCCTGTGCCTTAAGGAGTGGCTCAGCGCCACTCTGGAGCAATGCATCTCGAACTTTAATGTGCATAAGTGTCCTGGGGGTCCTGGTAAAATGAGGTGTTGACTCTATATGCGGGGTTGGGGCTGCACGCTGCATTTCCATCCAGTTGCAGGCATGTGGGTTTCTATTTTGCTGTGCCCCATAGTTTGGCATGCCTTTTCTAAGGTTTCTGTGAGGTTGTCCTGGCACTGTCCATGAGAAGCACTGGGAATAAAACTGAGGACCTGCCAAGGTAGGGGCTTTTAATATGCTGTTACAGTTGAGGGAGGCTGTGTGGATCCCATTTAAAATATGGGAAACTGAGGTTTGGTAGAATGGTCCCTCTCATCAGAGCCAAATTTGCAGGGTTCAGGCCAGGAGACAGAGTCCCTCTGCCAGGCTACCTCCTCTGTTACTTTGGATTATCATGCAGAGGACAGGAAGAAATAGTGGAGCGTTGTCAGCACCTCACCCCAGGTGTTTGGGCCCAAAAACCCGAGGAGCTCAGCGCACATTGGGTTTCCTTAAGCCTCTGCTGGGGTGAGTCACGCTGGCCAGAAGGCCTCCCCGCCCAGACCTGGGGCAGGCTGGTAATGAGTTACCGGCAAAGCGTCCCCGCCTTTCTTGTGGCCACCTGGGCACTCCGTAAACAGCAGTGGTGGGTGGGATGCTGTGGGGCAGTGGGGAAGTTCTTTTCTTCACAAAACAAGGCGAGCACAAAGCAAACAAATGAAAAGCCGCCTGGCTAGGAGGCAGGGCACCTCCATGAACCCCAGGGAGGCCCCCAACACGAAGCAGATGCTCATACGAGGTGCTGGTGACTGCAGGCTACTGGCGGCTCTTGTGAGCTGCAGGGCTGGGGAAGGGTCCCCTCACCCCCTTGGGCCTCACAGTCCATCTCTTCACTAGGTGCCTAGAATGCAAGTGGCTAGATGAGCCCTAGGTCTGCCGTGCTGGAATTCTCAGCCAGACTCTGTAACTCTCTATTGGCTTAATTAATGGGAGTCCATTTAACTATAATACTTGTACCTTCTGACCTTGGGGACTCACATCTGCTGACAGAACCTGGTAATTTGCTCAGAGGTTCTACAAGCCTGTGGGGGAGGGGGGCCAGCAGGGTCACAGATAGAAACCAGTTTTCCAAAACTAGAAGGTCAGGCCGAACACCCTTGTAGTTCGGCATGATCTCCAGGCCTTGGAGGCCTGGTCTCTGGGGTGTGGTTCCCAGGAGGGTCCTGGAAAATAAGGGCTAGGAGCCCCACCCTCCTCCCCCTCAGGAACATGCAATCACAATCGGCCTGGATCCTGGCCCTACATGGAGAAGGTCCAGAAGGCCCAGAGAACAGGGTGGGGACCTGGAGTGGATCCAGCAGAGTCGAGCTCCTTGAACAACCCGGGAAGCCTGGCTTAAGGGGCTGGGATAAAAAAGGATGGAACAACTCTAACATATGAAGATTTGTTAGTGACTAAAAAACAGTGGATGAAGGGAGGGAGGGAGAGAAGGAGAAAGGGGACAGGAGAGGGAGGGATGAGTGGATAATTGGATGGATAAGTGGATGGGTAAATGAGGGGAGGGACGGATGGATGGATGGATGGATGGGTGGATGGACAGACAGATGGAAGGACAAATTAATGAAATGGAGCCTAAGGAAAAGATTTAAATAGGATAAATGGTGGATGGACGATGAATGGGTGGATGGATGAATTAATGAATTGGTGAACTGGAATCTAAAGAAATGGTTAGAATAATAACGGGATTCATTTCTTCTAGTAACTTGTCTTTCCAAGGAGAAAACTGAGGTCAGGGTCACCTGAATCACCTGTGAGGAAAAGTGTCAGATTGAGTCTTAAGTCGTTAACAAAAATCAGAGCTTCTCCGAAGGCACCACCCAGGTGTCAGCGCTTTGTTCTTGCTCCCAAATGACCTACCTGGCACTGTGGCAGGGACCTTAAATATCACATATTTTGTCTTCCCCTTGTTCATGATGGATGTGCCTATGTTGATAACATTTCCAGCCTCATCATAATGAGGATGCGCCGTGGCCACATTCACACCCACATATTTACGGTAATCAATCTGCAAAATATGACAATTACTTGACTTTAAAAAAAGGAGAAGGTGAAATACTGTGAAAAGATTGATTTTAGGTTCAGAGAGATGATGGATATTTTTGCATATCTCCTGATCTGAATAAGGCAGACTTCACCTTGAAAGAGGACGTTTACTCTTGTGACCTGATTATCTATCACCACCCAGACCTCCAATATGTAAGCGGGTGGCCTGCATGTGCTTCTGTGACAGGTGCTTCCACCCTGCTGCCCGACCCCGCCAGGTGTCCGCTCCCATGGGGACAGAACATGGCACCACATGGAGATCTGAGCAGTGACCTAGGCAGAAAGGCAACCTTAGAGCGAATCTTGGCCACTGTTCTGTGTCATTCTGCTTACGTCGTTTAAATTCTCCCTCCTTTGCATTTGTCAGAGGCATAAATCTCCAGGTCTCTGTGACAGTTACTCTGGGAATGGAGAGGTAACCAGAACTTTGGGTTAAAGCAAACTTGACTAACAAGCTCCATCATGACCCAGCTCCCAACAGGCCTACCTTGCGGAACAATGGGGCATAACCATCTGTCCTTCCTCCCTCCACAGCACAACCTCCAGCTGAAAATCAGGCAGTCCTCTCCCTGTCCTAGCGCCCCCTCGCCATAGTTTTGTAAGAGCATATGTCATAGGATCTGCGCCGCCTAGCTTAAGAGGTGCTGGGCATAATTTCACAGTTAAGAAAAGCACTTCTTTTAATGGATCATTAAAATGTACTGTGAAGACACTGAGGCTTGAACACCCAGCTGGAGAAGACTGTAAGTGGATCTATTGATTTTCACAAAAATGTTGACTTGATTCTGCACAGGAAAAATATCCGCTTGAGCACTTATTTTTGTATCCTTGCTCTCTGCCTAATGCCACCCTCTTCAGGTCAATATGAGGTAGGACTTCTGGGAATCCTGGTCATTGCAGCAAAGTCATTCATTCAAACGCCCATTGAGCATCCACTCAGTGCCAAGGTCTACGGACTCTTTTATGGGGTGAACTGTCCCTTCCAAAAAGCTATGTTGAAGCCTTAACTCCTGGTACCAATAAGCAGATTTTTGTAGGTACAATCAAGTTAAAATGAGGTCACACTTGATAGGGGTAGGCCTTAATCTAGTGATGTGGGGTCCCCCTGATGGCAAAAGGGATTAAGTCTCAGCACTATGAAGTTATCCAGAGCCACTGCAGCACGAGTTTGATCCCCGGCCAGGTAGCTGACCCACATGGCGCAGCAGACCTCTCCTGCCTTGCCTAATGCTCCCCTCAGCAGTGTATTTCAGTCACCCTGCCTGTTCTGCTCCCCACTCTGTCTCTGGTGAATCCTCTTACCACCCCCACCCCCACCTTTGGCCTACAGCCCAGCTTGTATGCATAAATAAATAAATCTTTTTTTTTAAATTCCAAACTAAATTTTAAAAAATCTAGTGTTTGTATCTTTAGAAGAGACTGAAATGATGCATCTACAAGTCAAGGAATAGCAAGACTGTCTGGCAAGCACCAAAGCTGGAAGAGGCAAGGAATGATCCTCCCCTACAGTTGTCAGACAGAACTGGTCCTGCCAACAACCTGACTTCAGATTTCTAGTTTCCAGAAGTGTGAGAACATAAATTTCATATTTTGTTATGGTCACCCAAGGAACAAATACACAGAGATGAGAGAGGCAATTCCTGCCCGGAGGGAACTTAGAATCTAGTACTAAGTGCTATGCTGAGGAAGTTCAAGGTCCGAAGGCATTAGAGGAGGGGGCTTGCCCCTTGAGTTCCTGTAGGCTACTTGGGCTCACCCAGGGGGTCCCCTTCTTGAGTCAGTAACAGATGCTGGTTGTAGACTTGTGATACCTTCTGGCAGACCTGCAGATCCAGTGGGCTGATTCTCCAGATGTTATTGGTCTCTGTGAGAGCATAGTAGTATTTTCCACACTTCATAATGTTAATAAGGCAGTTATCTGTGAAATCAGGAATAGTATGGGACAGGTAGGAGAAAGCTCTGAGGAGGAAAGCAAACCAACAGGGGTCAGTGGGCACCCATCTGGAAAATTCTACACTAGATGATTTACTTTCCTACCACTTAAAACGCTTTACTTCAACCAAGCATTTTAGTTGGGCAAAAAAGTACTGTATCCCAATGGGTCACTAGAGGAACCCTATGGACAAAGAAATGAAGTCACCCAAAGATACTACTATGTTGAATCAACTAAGAAGTGAGTCAGCTAGGAAAAATGGCTGCCAACCCAGCCCTCCTAGGCTCCCCCAAACCCAAAGATCTCCCACACCAGTGCCAGTAAGAGCTTGTGAATTGTTCCCAAGTATTTTAAGAAGCTCTACAAAGAACATACATATATCCATAATGGTGCCCAGAGACTGGCAAAACAGCCACACTTTGGGCAGGAATGTGAGTCTACATTGTGTACCTCAAATTTGTTCAGGGAATTAGTTTTTTCAAAAGGAAAGCAAGAAAATTGTGAGTTAAGAACTAATAATTAATCTGATTAGAAGGCAAACGAAGCAGGAGAAAAGGAAGGTGAGCTCACCAGGACAGTCTCCGTATTAGTGCTCCCCCTATTGTTAAGTAGGCTAACAGCAAGGATGCTCCACAGCTTGTGGTTTTTCGATTCCTCCCCACCCCCCTCCCTCATTGGCTCAGCAAATGTGAATGCAGTGGCTGCTGTGTGCCAGCCCTAGCACTGGCTCCTGGAACTTGTCAGATGATGTCAGTTCTGGAAAAGCAGAAGCGGCCTCCCTCTCTGGCTACCTCTAACACCTTTGATAGCTCCTCTGTGATCGAGAGCACCAAGAAAGAGATACTGATGGCAAATCTGAGTCCCTGCCAACAAATTTTAACGATCAAATACAAAATATATTCATAGACATCAGAACTGAGTAGATTGCAAATGTCTACAAATAAGCCTCTCCCTCTCCTTTTCCAGTTGTCAGTTTCCTACCTCCCCTAAGCCTTCTTGCAGAGTTTCTTATGTAAGTACAACCAAAAATAAATCTAGATTTCCTCCTGCTTTTCTGCACAAAATACAGTTTGTGATAAGCTTTTTGTACACCTTGCTTTTAATTTTTTCACTTAACAGTATATCTTGGAATTCTTTCCATTCAGTACATAAGGAGCATCCTCATTCCTCTTCACGTCTGCTTGGTATTTTCTTACATAATTTTACTGTTATTTATTCAACCTCTCCTCTGTTGATAAACATTTTGGTTATTTTCAGCTCTTCATTAGAACAAATGACGCAGCCACAAATAACCTTGCACGTTTGTCATTTTAGATGCAAGCAAGTCTATCTATAGATGGAAGAGAAGGTGCATTTGTAATTGTGATAAATAATTCCAAACTGCTCCCCCTCCAGAGGTGGGAAAATCACTAACACTTCATCAGATGCTCTCTGTCTCTCTTGCCTTCAGTGACCAGAACTGCAGTGATTACACAGTTCAAAGGCTACTCATGAACTTCTTCATCCACTGTAAAGAGATTTGTCAGAGGAGCAAATGCTGGTGGTTTGAACCATCAGGGATATAGAAAAGCATGCCCCAATTAAAAATGAACAGTTACTTGGAAAATATGTTTGCATTGGGTTCTGGATAGGCCATCGTTCCAAACTCTGACACCACGATCCTGTTTGCCTTGATGTTGGCCTTATAAGTATCACTCTCCAGGTACCTGTTGAAGTAGTAGACATTACCTGAAAGAGAAGAAACAGAATAATCCCAGGGTGACCCCTTTACAGAGTTTTAAAATAAAAAGCCTGTGGTCCCAAGGGATTTTGCTGGGGTGGCAAGGTGAGCTCATGAGGACAGTCTCCATTAACATGTTTGCCAGATATAAGGAGTATCTGGAATGTGCTTCTACACATTTTCTCATGCAGACCTCAAACAATAGGGCAGGGCTATTACTTCATATCACGTATGAGGGAAGTCAGGCTCAGACATTCAGTCACCTGGCCCAGTATCACCTAGCCAAGTGGTGCTGACTGGTCCATTGACCGCCCCTTCTACCACGTTGAGATCGGTGCAGTGTTAGGTTCAGATATCAAGGATGGGGCTGAAAGGCCTCCCAGCCTGGCTGGGTTTCCCCCAGGGCGCCATTCAATCCAGGGAGGCCACACTGACAATTTTAACCCCTAGAATAAAAACTGATAGCGATTACAACCAGCAGTGACTGACACCCAGTTCTGCATACAGAGAGGGTCAGTACATGTGCTGATGTATAATTCATCTAAACTCAGCCTAGACCTGTGCATAAAGGCCAACCTGAAACTATACCAGATGGTTCTAGACTCATTTTTGCTTCCTACTGCTGCTGTAACAAATTACTACAAACTTAGCAGCCTGAAACAACACAAATGCATTACCTTACTGTTTCAGAAAAGATAGTGGGAAAGGACTCTTAGAGCGCTAAAATCAAAGTATTAGCTGGGCTAGGTCCAGACACATCAGGAGAGGCTGCATGGAGGAGGTGGCGCTTAAAATCACTCTTGAAGGATTAGAAGCCTTGAACCGCAATGGTCTGGGTGTTGGGGATAAGAGAGACAGTAGTATGTTCCCACTCATTCTTTCCAGAGAGTCTGTAAGCAAAGGCTTAGAGGAGGGACACCCAGACTGCTTCCTGTTAGAGCTGAGTCAGTGTGGGCAGGAGCACCAGGTAGGGACTTGAGCGCAGCAGGAAAGAGGTGAGGTCTGCAGGGCCATGAAGACCAAGGCTTTTGAGCTTCCCTTGATAATTTGAAACCTCGGGGTTTTTTTTTTTTTTGCTTTGTTGTTAATTAGAAAATGGCATTATGTTGATTTCTCTATGTTGAGGACATGTTCCTTGTTGAGTGTAAAGTATGCTTCCAGTATGATCATGTATGCTTGGTACTATCATGGTGCATTTTTATGGTCAAATGGCACTTTAGGAACTAGGGGGTGGGGTATTTATACTGGGGGTTGGGCTTTAGGGTCAGCATGACAAAAATAATATTCTATTGATATATACTATCTCTAAATATTAAGTATATAAAGTGCTGGCATATGGACATTTCATTCCCAGAAAAAGAATTGCTCAGGGAAAAATGCCTACTATGCACTTGCTGCCATGACCACTGGTTTCTATAGGTGAGAGAAAGCATTTCTGAGAAATTCTTGACCAGTGCCTTTTTATATTTTAAGAAAAGGAAAACAGAACTAAGAGCTAACACCTATTGAGCTTGTGGGTATTAAGCACTGTGTAGGCACTTGATGTGATTTATCGCGTTTAATCCTCAGAACACTGAAGGTGTATAAAGTATTGCAACTAGCAATATGTTTTTAGGGGCAAAAACTCCAATGTGATGCCATTTTCTAATTAACAGCAAGATAAAACTACATTTAAACAACATCCAATGTTTTCAAATTTCTTATTACATGAAGCACAAAGAGCTAGGGCACTCACAGCCCTGCAGATCCATTTCCCAGCTTATAAAACTGAGGCACAGCGAGATTAAGTACCTTACCTTAGGGCACACAATAACAAGTGGCAAGTCCTTAAAGTTGTTGTGACTTTTGACGGCAGTAAACACTTAGCACATAGTAGGTGCTCCATAGGCTACTGAGAGGCAGTTGGTAGAGTGGGCAAGGCTCTGGCTCTGGTACCACACACTCTGACCTTGGGTGAGTCTCTTCATCTCATTGAATCTGTTTCCTCAGCTGTAAGTTGGGCATCACATCGTCCTCCCAACTCAGGTTGCAGTTTTAAGTGAGATGGGAGGATAGAAGGAGTCCAAACTATCAGCACTCAGCTTGCACTTGGAAAGTGCTGGCTGCTGAAATTCTGGATTCTCCAACAAAATCCTGGATACAGGAGCACACCAGCATGGACTGGTGACACCACACACACTGGTCTCCAGACATATGCTGTGTAGATCCCATTCTGGGTCACTCTGGTCTCCCCTCAAGTCACACTGTCCCTTGCTGGTCACGCTCTGAGAGTTGCCATCCATAGGCAGTGGCTGATGCATTTGCCTAAAATGCTGAATTCTGTTCACTTGAAATGTAAACATCCAGCCTAGGCTGGTTGTCGACAGCTCCCTATTTCTTATAAACAACCAGCCCACGGAGCCAAGTACTCAGAAGTCACAGGACAATGTATCTCTGGAATTGCTCAAGGCTGACACTCATCCTCGAGGATGAGATTAAAGAAGGAGCCATGGTACAGTCCACACCACTCTGCTGGCAGGGGATCCCAATTAGCCACATTCCTTCTGAAAGGACACAAGTGAATAGATGTGCTCTTGCTGGAATCTTCTAGAATTGTTATTGTTTGTTAGTTTGGACAGGGAGGAATATACATATCTATGTATAATCCAAATATTATATAATTATATATATATATCCCTCCCCACCAAACTAGCAAACATTATCTATTATGTAATATATATGTATATCATTATTGGTCATATATAGGGAATTTACATAAATATAAAGAGCTCGTGAAAATTTACATATATAAGTATGTCAACATGGAGATACATATATATATATACACACATATATGTAGTTAGACATACAGCAGGTCTTCAAATAACATTGCTCTGTTCAAAGTCATTTTGTTATGACATTAAGAAGAAAAAAAATTCCCAACCACACTGAATGTGGAATTAAAGGTCATTTTGCTTAAAGTTGCAATTTCCAAGGAATGTGGCTGATGTATGTGAGGACTATATACATCTATAAACATCTATATTATATACAGATATATATACAGATATATATATATAGATAGATACATATACAGAGAGAGATTTTTTTCTTTTTGTTTTTAAAGTAAACTTTCCAAAATTCTGCCTTGGAGTACCAATTGGGGGGGGGAAAAAGTCAGCTTTGGAAAAGTTCCAAATCTCAAGAGCAATTTGTACCTCTAAATATTGTTGACTCTGGCTCTTAGCATTCACATATTCAAAGGTTTGTGGGACAATTTTGTCTCTTAGAAAAAATATCGAATATTATACAGGCTGGGTGACTTGGCGTAGCTCATCTCTATGCCTGCTTTATTAAAAATTTTATTTTGAAGTAATTTTTGATTCATAGAGACGAGCACTTCTACATGCCCTTCACCAGCTTCCTCTTCTCCACTCTGCTCTTTATTCAAATCTTTCTTCTTATTTGAAGCATCAACATTCACTGGCCTATGTTGAAGGTCACAATCCTCTTTTACTTTTTGCTTTCTTGCTCCAAAGTCTTTTCTCATTATTTGACACACTTTAGATATCCCATATGGTCTATAAACAGAACCACCTGTGTATTAAAAAAAAAAATAGCAGAAGCCTGAAACCCATGGCCCTCTAGTGAACTGGGTCTTGGGTGGGACTGGGTAAGCAGGCCGGAGGACCACAGTGCAGGTTTTCTGAAACCTCATTGTGCTTGAAGTCGATGAGGAAAGGTATTAGAAACACAGAAGCTCTGTCCCTACCCTTCAGGACTATCAGTCACTCAAGCCTCAGGGTAGAGGGGCTGGTCTGAGGGTTTGCAGCTTTAAGGAGTATGGGAGGTGGAGGGGATACTGAGGCAGGAGGTTCACAAACCACCTTGTAAGAAATAATGATTTTCACTGCAAACCAGAGAACCCTGCATGCCCCTGAATCATGTACAGTAGTATTAGCATATTTGGTTTATACCTCCATTGTTAGACAACGGGGAGCCATTGAAGAGTTCTGGAGGAGAGGAGAGAAAAGACAGGGCTGTGCCACACCAACAGCGGTGATGTGGCAGCCTCCAGAGGAATGCACTGGAGAGGTGGTAGCTGGCAGCAGGGGGATCAGAGACAGAACTGGTTTAGGACTTGAGGTTCAGGATTCAGAGAGCTTTGGATTTATATCTGACTGCCACCACTTCTTGACTGGGTACGTTTGAGCAACTGACTTGGTTTCTCTGGGCTTTAGAAGATCATTTGTGAAAAATGACATAATGTAGTACTTTCCTCAGGAGTTGTCTGGGGCTGAGAGCATGAAGCACTCAGGCTGGTGACCAGCCAGTACCCCCTGCAGTGAGGATTATGTTGGGGGAGAAAGGACGACTTGAACAAACTCCACAGGGTTTTTACAGATCCCACCACAAAGAGATCCAAGACACCAAGGACTACAAATCCCATAATGTCTTCATCACCGAAGGGAGGACTACTGGGAACTCAGGGTGGAGTTAAGCAGCCAGGTTTGGTCTATAACTAGACATGTGGGCTTTGGGGGTTTCTTGGCTGTTCGCCGAGTTTTAGTGTGCCATTGGGATTCCAACTCAGCAGAACTGGTAGGACACATTCACCAATTTATTCTCTTTCTTTTTCCCTTCATTTTGTAAATAAACCCTTTGTTAATTTTATTGTGTGTGCCTGCAGTTGAGTCTTATTATAAGTCCCTTTTAAGCGCACGGGTGAGGACTCACAGTCAGGCACCCCATTTTATGTTGGGGCTTCCTTGTAACAATTAGAGATGGCCTGGGAAAGGACTGAGTCCTTCCACCAAGAACTTCTCCCAACAGTTGACCTTGTTTGTGCCATTTAGGCTCCATAAAGAGTTTCTAAGTGTTCCTCTGGGCCAGGCCTCAGTCAGGTGGTGACGATGCGATGCTCTGAACAGCAGCGCTGACTCCGATGCTCTCATTCTGTGCTGGAGAGCAGAGCACAAAGCAGGCTGCACCTGGACTCATGCCAGGTTCAAGGGCAGGATGGGGGAAGGGCAAGTAATTGGGTATATTCTCCTCACTGTCCGCTTTGCAGCCAGTTCCAGATTGCAAATAGAACTACCTCTTTCAGGGTAGCACAGTGCCTTTTAATTTTTTGTTTATTATGATGCTTTAATATCTTAGAAAGCCATTCTGCCTGGGAAGAGGCTGTCCTTCCCTGAACCAGCCAGGCTGAGAAGGCCCAGATTGTCTTTGATATGCCAATTAACCAATCCAGAGCCCAACTTCCTGTGTCTGGACTGTGCACCCCAAGGCAACATCTCTCTGCCTTCATCATCACAGGGCCCGGTGCAATAACTCGGACTCCCTTCAGCCCAAAGTCCACCCACCAGAATCATTTCAACCAGTCAGTCCTAAGTTGGTCAACCTGCCTTGCCCTTGGACACCCCCAAAAAGGCTGTGGCCAAGGCATCCACCCTGCTCTTACCTTCCACCTCCTGACCCCTGCTGTTACCCACATGGCCCAGGGTGCCCTCTTGTTCCAGCACCTGCGGGCACAGACACTGTTGTCTTCCTGAGCCTCTCTGCTTGTGTTCACACCAACTCATGAAAGAACACAAGCAGCCACTTACCTTTAACAGTGCTTTTTTTGGTACGAAAATCTACTAGATCTTCTTGGAAAGTCTAAACAATGTGGGATAACTTTCGTCGCTTGCCTGTTTTGCTCATTCAAGAATTCTGGCAGATGGCACCAGTCGGCCATCCCCTACTAGTTCTCGTGTCCCTTGAGCCTCCATGGAAGAACGTGGGAATCAGCACTCCGTAAGCTATGAGGGGTCTCCTCAGCAGACTGCCAGGTGGTATGTATGTGTGTGCATGTGTTGGGGTGAGGAGAGGGGAGACAGGTGCAGACTTTAACTCCAGACAACCCCAGGGGCTCAGATCCTAGCCCTACTTCAGTGCCCTCCCTCAGGAATTGCTTGCCCTCCCTCAAGTTTCCGTTTCTGCCTCTGCAAAGACAAGACAACTCCTCCTGCGCCCCTCAACGTGAGCACCGGAAATGGAGTGTAAAGGACGTGGCAGCTGATGAAGTTGGTCCTCTGAGAAAGGAGGCCACTAGTCCTTCTACCTCAGCCAGAACAGCATTTATTTCCCCAGGAACCACTGGTAACATTTTTTAGAGCCACTCACTCAGTGGCTGAGTCTCTACTCAGGAGATGGTAGAGCAATTTGCTAGCAGGGCATCTGTGAGCAAAAAATAACTGCCGTCTGGCCTGAAAGAAATAAATCCTGTGAAAATAATAGCTACTGCTTACTGCTCACTTTTCATGTGCCATACATTATACAAAGCTCTGTACACATGAATCCCTCTCAATTCCACAGCAACTCCATGAGCTATGCTACTAGAATCTCCATTTCACAGGTGGGGAGATTGAGGTCCAGAGAGGGTAAGTAACTTGGTGAAGGTCACACAGCTGAGGTACATGTTAGGTGCGAGGGTGGAGATGGTGGTTTTTAATCCCCTGAGCCCTTGCTAGACAAACAGTACTTGGAATCGTCCCAACAGTTCTCAGGGGAGACTATTAAGCTCTTTTTACCGATGAGGAGACAGAGGCTGAGGGAGGTGAACTCATCACAGTTTTGAGTCAAACTGGAACATGGGGGTTGGAGAAAAATGTGACTACATTGAAGCTTTTGGGCATGAATTTGCCTATGGTGTGACCCTGAGGCCCGATGATGTCCCCAACGACCTTCCCTGGAGCTCTGAGAGTTCAGCTCTTGCTGCTGTAACGTAACAGCTCGATGGCCAACACAGGTTTATAACTGACCGCAGGGCTCCAAATTCTACCTTCTTTGGGGAACTTGTTACTTTGGGGCACTACCTTCTTTGGGGCTCGGCCATCTGAGTGTCCACTCGGGACATTCAGAGATGCTGAATTTGTGCTTGAGCTTTGTGGCGCCAGTGGCCTGGCACGCAAGCGTTGGTACTTCCAGAGCTCCATTCTTCCTAGATTGCTTTGATGTGTGTCTGACACTGAAGCCTGCGACCTTCCACAAGCTCTTGCCTATCTTACTGCGAATGTATTTTGCAAGTTAAACTCTGAAAAAGAACCTCGGCCACCTTTCCAGAGAGCTTGGTGCTTGTGATGAAAAATGCCCTCCCCAAGTGTCCCTGTCCTAATTCCTGGAACCTGTGAATATGTTACTTTTTTTAAAGATGTGATTAAATGAAGGATTTTGAGAAAGTGTATGATCCTGGGTTCTCTGGGTGGACCCCCTGGCATCACAAAGGTCCTTGAAAGAGGGAGGCAGGAGATCAGAGTCACTGAAAAAGTGATGCTGGAAAAGAGAGAGAAGGGGGAAGAGAGAAGGGGAGGAAGGAGAAAGAGTGGGCACTACAGGTTAAGGGAGGCAAGTGACCTTTAGAAGCCAGAAAAGGCAAGGAAATGGATTCTCCCCAGGAGCTTCCAGAAGGAACATAGCCCTGTCCACACCTTGATGTCCTACCAGACCCATTTTAGACTCCCAACTTCCAGAACTATAGAGAACAAATTTGTGCTGTTTTAAGACACTAAGTTTGTGTCATTTGTCACAGCAGCAACAGCACACTACTCTAGGGCTCTTACCGAATTTGATTACAAAGCAGTGGAGCAGGGCCAGGCCATCAAACCAGTGGTTGTATCTGGTCTCGCCCACCGTGTGCATCCCAGGCCCGTTGCGCAACAGCCTTCCCTGTAGCCACGTTGGAATGTTGCCTGTTAAGAGAAGAAATAGTTACTTTCCAGGTTCTATACATCTAAGCCAAATTGCCAGAAGAAACAGGCCAAGGAAGGAATGAGGTTGCGTAGTTCAGGACTTCTTAAGGCATCCATCCATTTGCTCAGCTGTCACGTCTGGGAAGTATATAACACGCCTGACATTTACTCACACTGAGGACACCAAGATGAACAGACATCACCCCTACCCTCAAGTTACTTGTTGTCTACTGAGAGACAAAAACAGAGAAACCAACAGACACTCAAAATACACAATGAGCTACAAGCGTTGGAGAAGATGTGGAGAAAGAGGAACCCTATGACACAGTTGAGGAGAATGTAAACTGGTGCAACCATTTTGGAAAGTGACCTGGATTTTCCTTAAAAAACTAAAAATGGAAGTCCTGTGTGGCCCAGCAATTCCACTCTTGGGCATCTACCCAAAGAACATGAAACCATGACACCAAAAAATTATATGCTCTGCAGTGTTCACTGTGGCATTGTTCACAATAGCAAAGACATGGAAACAACCTATGTGTCCACTGATAGGGGACTGGATCAAGAAGACACGTTCTATCCACACAACGGAACACTATTGATATTTGCCATAAGGGAAGATGAAAGTTTGCCATTTACAGCAACATGGAAGGAGTCCCAGTGAATGATGCGGAATAAAGCACGTCAGAGAGACAAAGATAAATATTGGGCATTTTCATATATATGACTAAAGCAAGGAGTCATAGCAGATGAACTGACTAGGCAAAATAAATATAAATTAGTGGATACTAATAAATGAGGTGAGGTTTCTGAGGTTAAAGAAGGTAGAGAGAGAAAGGGATTAAAACAAAGCAAAATTAAACAAAAGATACTAAGACAACTTGACGCCTCAGAGAGGATGCTGAGTGGAACAGAGCCTCCTTCTGGAATGGGGTGAAGACAGGAGGCTGAGGGAGGGGTGGGGTGGGGGTAGGGGAGAAAAGCTACTGAGTCTGAGGGGGAATGAATATTTGCCTGACAAAGACCTGAGGAGAGAACATTCTAAAACCCTGCTAGGCAATATGGTAGCCTCTAGCCCTGAGACAGACTGTAGTGTGAAACACACCCCAGATTTCAAAGACTTAACATGGGAAAAAAGGTAAAAGAGCTCATTAGCAATTTTTACCATATTCATTACATGTTGAACTCATACTATTTTGGATATGTTGGATTAAATATATTGTTACATTTAGTTTCACTGGCTTCTTTTTACTTTTTTTTTTAGATTTATTTATTTCTGCATACAAGCTGGGGTTCAGGCCAGAGGCGTGGGGCAGTGAGAGGGTTCACAAGAGACAGAGTGGGGAGCAGAACAGGCAGATTGACCGAAATATGCTGCTGAGGGGACCAGCGGGTGAGGCAGGAGAGGTCTGCTGCACCATGTGGGAAGCTCCCTGGCCCAGCATCGAACTCGTGCTACAGCTGCCTACAGCTCCACAGCACTGCACTCAACATGTTGCGCCACCAGGGAGGCCCATTCATTTTACTTTTTTGAATGTGGCTCTTAGAAAATTAAGCATGACACCATGGAGTTAGCTATATTTTTGTTGGACAGCACTGCTCTAGAGATAGGCTTGTTGGGATCACAAATAAAACTACTTATACCTGAATGGATATTGCTGGAGGAAGTTGATCCAAGAGAGCAAAGACCAGGAAATGTTACAAACTGCTTAGTAAAGACTAGACTGTAATTTTCACGCAAGCAAGTCCTACGCAAGTTACCAGGCACCAAGTGACAGAGGTCAATGACACCACCCTAAGAGTTTTGCTTTGATGCTCAGAAGGGGGCACTATTGACAGAATAGGGTTTGTCCTTTGTGATATTTTTATAGCAATAACATTCACATAACACAAAATCTACCATTTTAAAGTACGCATTTCAGAATATTGAGGGACCACCACCTCTAATTCTAGAATATTTCCATCACCCAAAAAGAAGTACACATTGGCAGTCATTCCACATTCCCCACCCCAATGCCCAGAAACAACAAATCTGCTTTCTGTCTCTAAAGATTTGCCTTTTTGGGGTGGAATGTGCTCAGACTGGTTTCTAGTATTCGTCTCTGATGGTAGATAGTATGGAGTATGGACCCGAAAGGAGCTGAGGGGAAGCAGGGAGACCAGAGGGAGAACCAGGGTAGCAGCAGTGGAGGTAGAGGGAAATGATGGAGCCCAAAGACGTGGATAGGATTTGGGAGTTTGACTAAATATGAGTAAAAGGCAGGAAGCACTCAAGAAATGCCAGCATGTGTCTCACCTGGAGCAACTAAGTGGGTGGTGGGACTATTCAGAGCCCCCAGACACAGAAAGAGCAGGCTGAGGCAGAGCAGGACAAGGAATCTGAGAAGGTAGAGAAAGTCCTAGATAGAATCATGTATATTGCACATCTATGCAGCAGGTGTTGCAGGTGGATTAAATCACTGAGTTATGGCACAATTCTATGTGGTAGGTGAACTTTATTTGACAAAAGAGGCAACTGAGGCAGGAATACCTAAGTAACTGACCGAGGAAATCTCAGAGCCAATCATACAGAGGCAGGCACAAAGCCAGGGCCCTAGACAAACAATTCCATGCAGATACAATCTTTAATCTAGCTGTTAGCCAGTGGCCCCTGAGCAACTCAGTGGACTTGACCCAGGGCTGAAGGCTGAGATCAGAGGCTGTCTTACGCTGGCCATTTGGCTTTGAGCACAGCACTGCCCCTCTCTGACCATCAGCGTCACATCCATTTGGTACGGAGACATGATTTACAGAAGTGAGTGGCATCAGCTAAACGGCTGGTGAAAACATTTCTGGGCTCCAACTGCTCCCCGTCAAGTGTTTGATTCAGTGGTGTGAGTGGACCCAGGAACCTGTGATGTTAATGGGCACTAGGCAGTGTGGATGCTGCAGGCCTGGGGGCTAGCCTTTGAGAACAGCTGAATTAAAGGATCTTTGAGGTACACTCAGTTTCCTAAGTTCTAGGATTCTTGTTTTATCAATTTTCCAAGGATTTCCAGGCAGTCATTAAATGTGAGGTGTAAAGAGAGGGATAAAGGCAAAATGTTGAGGGCATCCCAGAACATAAAAGAAATGCTGGATATAGTGTAACCTCTTTTGTAAAATTTTAAAATATATACTTTTGGCTTTTTGGAAAAAAAATTATATAGTATGTATTTGTACTATCTATATCTACCTCTTAAAAACTTAAATACTCATACAATAATAATAGAGTTTAAGAAATGGAAATACATCTGATTTTAATTTCTCTGTGTTCTCATTGTTTCAAGTTATATACACACAACACATGCATGCACACAGATTGTACATTACCTTTGCAATCAGAAAAAATACACATAAAAGCTACTTTTTCTTTCAAAGCCTTGCAAGGTAATTCCTTAGTCAAAAAGCTCCAGTATGGGAGGACTCCCTGGTGGCCTAAGGATTAAGCCTCAGCGATATCATCACTGTGGCCTGGGAAACTCCCCAGCCAGGGAGTTTCCCACAAGGTGCAGCAGACCTCTCCTGCTTCACCTGCTGCTCCCCTCAGCAGTGTATTTCAGTGGATCTGCCTGTTCTGCTCCCCACTCTGTCTCTGGTGAATCCTCTCACCAACCCCACTGCTGGCCTACACCCCAGTTCTACGCAAAAATAAAAATAAAATAAAATAAATAATTAGATAAATAAAAGCTCCAGTATGGCTTTCCTCATAGGGGGCTCTCACTGTTGTCTTCTGCCAATGAAAAACATTCCATCCATCTACCTGAAGATGACAACGCCCATGTGCCTGAGCTGACCTGCTTAGAACACCCAACCAGAATCACCCTGAGGACTTGAAAGTTCAGAAGCAGCCACTGTCCTTTACAATCTAAATAAGATGGTCCAGGAGAGTGGCCAAACAGAAGAGGCGGTGAGAATCAGAGAAATAACAGATGAAAAAAACGAGACCCAAAGCCCCGTGAGGAATATCGCTTGGGCTCTGCAGGTCTGAGCGATGCTGAGAAAACCTCTGTGAGCACCTGAGAGGAGATCACACTGGCTTCTGCACGTTCCCCCACACAGGAGGAGGAGCTCACACGCATGTCTTAAACCATTTTGAAGTAAATTTAGGATGAACATATTTGTATACATAGATCACGTGTGTGGAATGGGCACCTTTCGGTGGAATCATCTCAGAGGGGACAATCCAACTGCAGCATTTCTGAGACATTTCTCCTGAAAACAGTGAGAACGACTCCTTGGAAATGGAGTTTTCGTGCACAAAAAGCACAGTGAGGTTTTCAGACAATGTGTCTGGATTGAGTCATCCCCCCTGCTCCTCTAACACGTGCGTGCACGCGCACGCACGTGCGCGCACACACACACACACACACACACACACACACACACACTTTCCAGATTTCCCAAAAAATAAATTACAGTATTACTTTCATAAACAGAAACAGAGAAGAGCCAGTAATTTAAACACACTCACCTCTCACTTTGGCCGTCACAGCTTCCTTGTATTCTTTCATGTTTTTGCCAAATAGCACATCCATCCCAAGAGGCAATGAGTGAACGCGATATTGACAGTGAATGGTCCTCCTCTGTCCTGTTTTTCTTCCCCTCCTGTTCTCCCGCAGCTTCTTTCTTCGATATCACCTTCCCTTGGGATCCTGTTTGTTTCTCTAGTTGCTTCCCCCACTTGGTTGGCTTTGAATTTTCCTCTCTGAGGACCTGGTATATCTTGGCGTATAAGGGGAAAGCTATGCTGGCCAAAGGCCGCTTTCCGTAGCCCTGGGTCCTAGTTAATCTTTAATCCTCTTATTGGGAAATTCTGTCACTTTTATTTCACTTTTGGGTTTATCCTCTCCCCCCTGCCCCCCCCCCCAAAAAAAACAGGTTTCTGGGTTTAAATTGGCCAGATGATTTGGTGGTGCTATTGACTTAGATATGTTTTCTGAGATGATCCAAGTTAGGAGGTGGAGAGTTTAGGATCAGGATGAGAAGAGAGGCTATAAGGGCAGACATCTGGCATCAGGGGGCCCAAAGCACGTCCATCAGAAGAACTGCTACTGCGCATTACCCGGACTTCCTCTGCAGAAATGGTTGTTGTTTTGTTTTGAATAAAGGTCCCTGAGGTTCCTTTTCCTTGAAAAATCATACATAAAGAGTGATGAAACTTATTACACTTTTTTTTGAGAAGACAAAATGTTTTGTGTAACCCGTTTAAACAATAAATCCAGGGAACAAAATGCTCTACTGAGGAGCTATGAGAAAAAGTGAAACATTAAAATTCAGCTCCATTTCCTGGTCCATCAAGAGGGAGCGATGATGCTTGTATCTGACTCCATTTGATACCATGGTCTAAAAGCCATATTCAGGTAGCTAGGAACGTGGGTAAGGAGTTAGTGAATTCATCTGAACTCATGTCGCTTAAGGAAAGCAGCAGCCATCCCTTGTCTGGGTAGAGTACCAAGAGGCACCCTGATGCTGCATTGAACATGGTTGGGAGCTTTGGGTGGAGACTGTTTCAGCATCCTTGGTGTTCAGGCCCACACATTTTGGTTCACAGCTTTAAAAGTGCCAGGATAGGGCCCGGGATTCGAAAGAATCCATGGATCTGAAAGAATCTCTGAAGTGGAGCCCAGTCCTCAGTATTTAAAAACATGGTTACCCAGAGATTTGTTTCAAAGAGTTGGCTCACACACTGTTGTGGAGGGTTGGTAGATCCAGAATCCACAGGGTAGTGTGGTAGGCTGGCTATCTAGGGGACAGCTGCAACTTTAGTCCAAGGATACCCGCTTACTAGGGGACGTCAGTATTTGTTCTATCAAGGTCTTCAACTGATTGAGAGAGGTCCACCTACATTATGGATGGGACACAATTCAGTCCATAACAATATCACAACAGTACAATGAGTTCACGGAAGAAGCTTGAGCTGAAAGTAGTGGAATAGCCACTGAAACCCCAAAGATGTGCACACATCTCAGCTAGTGAATCTTCTGGGTATCCTAGGGGCTTGGAAGCCCATCTGGGTCAGAGTGTCCCAACCTCACAGCCATCCCCAGGGGGCTGGCTAAATTTACATCCTTCTCACCATCAGCTTGAATATAGGTGGTTAGCACCATTTGACCTATTAGGAAAGTGAGGCACAGAGGAGCACCCAGCACTGGGTTTTATGCTGAAGGCAATGGTGTCCCAAGCAAGACCACGTCCACAGAGGTTATTAATGCGGGCATTTAGCTGTGCTGACCATCACAGTAGCCACTAATCAGATATGATTATTTAAATTTCAATATAAGCAAATTGCAATGACATTAAATTCCTCCTGCACACTAGCCACATTTCAGGGTGCCACAGATACCGGTGGCCAGTAGCTCCCTTCTTGCTCAGTGCAGACACCAAATACTTCCATTCTTAAGGAAGGTTCTATTGATAGTACTCAGCGAGCAGGAGAGCTAAGATGGCATTTCTATGTGACTAAAGTGGACCGTGGCTGTTATGACCACATGACAAGCCAGTTAAGAGGTTTTAAGTGTCAGAACAGCCCCTGAATGGTGATGGTATAATTGTGAATTACTCCATGAATGCTTCATTCAGTCAGTGCTTCTTAGGTCCCACAAATACAGAGTCCCACCCAACCAGCAGGAGCAATTCTACCTCTGAGGTAACACAGCCTGGGGACAGAGGAAGGACAGGGGAGCAAGGTGAAGAGTGGGGAGGTCCAGGGGCTTCCTGAAAGGAGCAGTGCTGAGATACTGAAGGGAGTTGACTACACAGAAAATTCGGGAAGAGTGGTTCAAAGGAAAACAGCTTCTACAAAGACTCGGGGACATTACACCATGCGGATTAAGGGAGAGGTGAACATGCAGGAGAGGGAGTGGAGGGTTGTGTTTTTATTGAGTTGTGTAAGCTCTTTGAAGATCTTTGATATTAATCCCCTATCAGTTTCACAGTGTGCAAATATTTTCTCCCAATTCATGGGGTGGCTCTTCATTTTGGTTACTGCCTCTTTTGCTGTGCAGCAGCTTTTTATTTTTTATTTATTTATTTTTAATTTTTTTAATGTATATATTTTTATTGTTATTTATATCTTTTACATTTTGTATTCCCCTTGGGTAACCCACCACCAATTCACCCGTGATCCATCTCCGTGGTCCCTTGTGTTCTTTTCTACTCCATTTTGTGCCCTTCCCCTCCCCTTCCCCTCCGCACCCCCCCCCCCGCCACCTGCTGAGTGTCTCTCTCCTATTTGGTTTCCTTATAGTCATATTATAAGTGAACCCATTTGATATTTTTCTCTTTCTTTATGGCTTATTTCACTGAGTATGATCCCCTCTAATTCCATCCATGTCGTGCAGCAGCTTTTTCATTTGATGTAGTCCCAGCCATTTATCCTTTTCTTCATTTTCTTTGCTTCCAGGGTGAGTCCCCAGAGATGTTTCTGAGGTGTATGTCATGGAGTGTTTTGAGAGGCGGGAGAATTGAACATGAGATCCTCTTAACCTCCATAATTTGGGGAAGAGTACGGAAAAAGGAGGGCACATTTCCCAGTGAATGTATCACTCCCACAGAACAAGTCATCATGGGAAGAAGAAAAGCTGGATTCTATGAGGAGAGCTTTTGCGCCATAGAGCAACAGGCTTATTTTGCAGTTCTGTATATTTCCTGTTATAAAGTTATTGCCTAAAAGGAGTTAATATTTCCCTTTTGGAGATAATGGTATCATATCTAAATTACTTTGCAATTTTCCAATTAAGCTAGGTTATAAACAGTGCCTTTAATTAGTCAGGGTGATACAATAGTTAACCCAGCAGTCTCAGATAGCAGGGTTCAAGGTGACTGGCAAAGACCCAGGGGAGGTGTCGGTCCCCTCCCTGGGAAAGAAGCATGGGTGGTAAGTTCCAGAAAACTCTATTCTCCACAGGCCTGTTTAGGAAATGGGGTGTAGGGAATGTGGGATGAGCCTCCCTATGACTCCCCAAGCAAATGCTTCATCGCCGAACAAAAGACCACAAATTGTGCCATTAACAATAAAGAGGATTCATTAATTCCACAAAGTCCTATGGAATAGTAGAATCTGATGTCAGGTTGGATATTAGAGGTAGACGAACTCTAGCTCCTGATGCCAATGAATTCAGAGTCCAACCAGGGGGAAAGGAATACAGATGGCCATCCAGTAATATCAGGTCACACATGAGAGAGACTGAACTAATCTGAGACACAAGAGCTTTACTGAGAGAAAAGAAATGCCTTCTAAATCCAAAACGAGAACACTTGAACTTTCCACCATGTACTTCAGGGTCCAATCAGTGAGGCTTAGAAAAACTTCAGAATGGCCTAAATGAGAAAGGCCTTTGCAAGGGTGTAGAAAAAAAGGAACTCACGTGCACTGTTGGTGGGAATGTAAGCTGGTGAAGCTTTTATGGAGAACAGTATGGAGATGCCTCAAAAGAGTAAGACTAGAAACACCATATGATCTAGCAATTCCCCTTCTGGTATTTATCTGAAGAATATGAAAACAGTAATTTGAAGAGATAGATGCACTCCTAGTTTCAGAGCAACAGTGCTGTCAACAGCCCAGACGTAGAAACAAATTAAATGCCCATCAACAGATGACTGGACAAAGAGGATGCAGTATATATACCCAATAGAATAGTATTCAGCTATTAAAAAAGATGAAATCTTGCCCTTTTTGATCAAATGGATAGGACTCCAGGTGATCATACTAAGTGAAATAACTCAGAAAGTGGAAGGCAATTACCAGATGGTTTCTCTCATAAGTGGAATATAAAGAAGCAAAGTAAGTGAATTAACAAAATAATTCAGACTTTGACAACCAAATAGAGGCTACTAGAGGGGAAGGGAAATGGAGGTGGGAGACACCCTTTCTCCCTACCAGTACTCCCCCCATGCCAACCCCACCCCATACCCATTTTCCTGGGTATTTTTTCAAGATTCAGATTACCAGACACTCTCCGGAAGCATACAACTAAGCATATGTGAGTGAACCTGTAGGCCTGGCCTATACATGTGTCTGAAAAATCAAGAGAACACTGCCTACTCTTCAGTGACCAACGTCATTTTTTGCTCAGAGATGGTTCTCAAGTCTGGAATTGAAACCTCAAGTATGAAAAGTATGCGGGACACAGCTCAGCTCAGCTGTGTGTGTTTCTCAGGATTTGATCCAGCAATCAGTGGCTTGAAGTGGAATCAGCAATATGAACACCAAAAAGATAACTTAGTTAATAGGGTGTAGAGTTCACAGTACGAATCATGGAGATGTTCATGCCAGGCATCCCAGTCCTGAGCATTGACCTGTCTAAGCAAACTCGAAGATAAGGAGGCTTACTTGAGAGGTGAATCCAGGAGATGGTGCATTTGCAAGACTGTTGCCAAGATGGGCAACTGAAGCTCAGTCTGGCTGGGGAACGCCAGAGATGGTGTGAACATACCCTGGCATTATCTAGAGGGAACTGGGGGACTGATCCACCAATTCTTGTCAAACAAAGGTGAGACTTTCTCCCAAGAGACACTAACTTCCTGGTATGTCCATCTGCTCCTTGTGCAGAGGAAGACTTTGTAGGTGCTTGCACTTTAGAAGACTTACAAGGTGACTGTGAGGGTCAAGGTGGATCATGGTGTTAAGTTAACTGAAGCTAAAGTCTCATTAGATAAAGTAAGGATTCGAACCCGGGAGCAGTCCTGTATACAGATATCACTCTGGGATAGCTGTTCTAATAAATACAAGTTTGAATTTAGTTTACATAGGTAGGAACAGTGAGTCACAGACATTAAGAATGCAATTATTCTTTACAGGAGGGGCTTCTAGTTCTAAGCTGTCCCAATCTAAAGATTCGCTGGTGCTAGAGGAAGGCAATGGGGGACTGATTGATTATTTAATTGAGGTAACATTGGTTAACAACACTGCACATGATCCAGAGGCACAGGGTCATATATCCTCAGATACATGTAACCACACCACACCCACCACCACGAAACTATAGTCCTTTACCCTAGAAAATTGTGCCCCTTTCATTCTACAGACAGATTTCCAGTGACTGATATTGGACTGGCTTTGGTTTGCCCTTTGTTTTGTTTCTTTATCAGTGAATCGAGGCAATGCCTGCAGGGTTTAATCTCTTTCCAAAGAATGCACTGCAGGGATGCAAAGCCTGGATACCCATTGTTAAATGTTCTTTACCTGGCTCCCTGGTCTTTGGTGAGTGTGGAGACTGGCTTTTTCTTCAAGCACTAAAATTCCTGTGTAAGTGACAAGATGGAGCCTGTTCACACATTAAATCTATGACAATGGCTTTGCATGCTTGCCTGCTAGATGGCAGGTTCTGAGAAAATTTGACAGTATGTTCACAGTCACAGTTCTCAGGAGATAACACAAACTAGCTAAAGGGGTCAGGGCAAGAAGATAGTCACAGCAGTGCTGACTAGAAGAGCCAAGCTGAACACGACAGATGACTAGAAACCACGCAAACTATCTAGCAATGAGGGAATGGTATTTAGTAAATACCACTTCAGTAAAAGGAGGCTCAGTCACCACCATCCTTAGGTCAAAGCCCTTAGCTACCTGGAAAAGGCTGACCATCAAATCTAGTGGGAAATGCGGGCTCAACACGAACACACTAGGACTGATCTGTCTTCTGGGGAAGAAGCATACAAGGGAAGCACACAGAAATGAAAATATATTAGGGTGGTGGAGCCATGAGAATTCTTCTGCTACAGTTTCATTTAGATGGAATGGAGTGCAGAGGTTCATTATGAGTAATGAAAACACCAATTCACATGCGGCACTGTGCTCTGGTCTCTGCCATTGCTCTCTGGATCCTCTCCAGATCCTCTCCTGAATAGGCAGCTTGCCTTTGAATTCTTGCTTCAATTAGCTTCTGGGAAACCCAACCTAAGTGGGTCTATTCCCAGGACTGAGGATATGTGGGCCACAGGCACGAACATAATTGTGGCTCTTTTTATGGATTCCATGCCTGATTGAAACCTAACTCGTTCTCTATTTTCATTTGCTGAGCCCCAGAATCAGGGTAGGGAGGCTCAGACCGCTGGATGAGATCAGTGGAAATGCACTCACATGGGCCCAGCCATGTCCTGCTCCCTTTCTTCATCAACACAGAGGTCAAGGCACACTGGGAGCTGACATCACCCAGATGGATTCCATGGCCAGGAGTCTGCAATTTATCAGAAAGTAAAGAAAGGGAAAATGGAATTTAGCCTGCAGATTTGCACTTGTTATCAAATGTCTCCAAGCATGTTCCATGAGGGACATAAATTGCGCCTTTATCCCACAGATACATTATCTCGGCCCGCAGCGTTCCAGAGTTTTCCAATGGAAGTCATTAGAAGCTTGGGCCCAGTGATAAGAGACCAGGTCTGCTCAGTTCGAGCTGTAGCCTGTGAGTCAGCGAGGACATGGAATCCTGCCCCGGGTGGGGTCCGGCTGCCACTCCAGAGGCCTTGGAAGGGAATCTGGGAAAGAGAGAGTAGCTCTAGGGTCAGTCCCAGGGCCCTGGAAGATGGGTCAGGCTGATAAATTCTCCTGGAGGGGTACTAGGTGCCACCATGGGACAGAGGCTGAGAGACAATATTCCTTCCCCTTGAGAAGTTCACAGGATAAACTCACCCAAGTGACCACTGCTGGATGATGGGATGAACAAAACGTGGTAAAGCTCTACAACCAGATGTCATTCAGCAGTAAAAAGGGGTGAAATACTGGCACCTGGTACAGCACAGATAAACCTTGACAACATCATGCTGAGTGAAAGGAGCCAGATAAGAAGGGTCACATGTTGCAGCATTCAGTTTATACAGAATGTCTAGAACATGTGGGTGCCAGAGGCTACAAGGAACGAGGGGTGGGAGCCAAAAACTAAAAAGTGACTTATGTCAGAGTACGTTAACAGCTTAAAATCAGATATTAGACAACCATGTTCTCTAAAGTCTTTGGCTGTTTACCTGACACTATTTTTGAAGGTTCCAGAGTCCCACCACATGGCATGGCTCCCTTCTCCAACCTCAAACTGCTATCTTAAGTTTAAAAGGGAAGCCAAGAGCTAAGGTGGGGGATCTATTTGTTCTGGAAAGCCCTTTATTCAACATTCATCCTATGAACTTATTGAGAACCATAAAATTGAACAATAAGTAAAACACATATTCTTGTGACAACATGGATGAAACTTGAAGATAATGATGCTAAAGTGAAAGGGGTCAGTCACAAAAGGCACAGAATGTTTATTCAAAATTCCCAGAACAGGCAAATGTGCAGACACAAAATGGACACTGGTGGTTGTCAGGGGCTATGAGGAGGGAGGAAGGGTAGGACTGCTGATGCACCCAGGGTTTCTTTTGGGGGAGTTGAAAATGTCCTGAAATTGGTGGTGGTGATGGATACAATCTTGTGTAATATTGAATAAAAAACTATTGACTTGTGTTAAAAAAAAAACAAAATTAGAGAACAAGTTGGCTTTATAGAATGATTCATGAATCAGGCAGCACCCTCTAGATGATGCAATGATTTTAGGTATTAAGTCTGAATGACTCCATTTGGGGTCTTTTCCCCTTATTTTTAACACTTGGATATTTTAAATAGGTGAATTGTATGGTATGCAACTTGCAGCTTAATAAAGTTGTTTTTTTTAATAAAAAACAAGATTAAAGGAACCCAGGGGAGAGAAGCATAGTATACAAAGTTCCCAAAGGAAGTGATGTTGGAGGTGAGACTGGAAAGTGGTCAAGGAATGATGGGGGGGGGGGAGGAGAGAACAGCACAGGCAGCTGCTCAGAGGCACCAGCAGTGAGCTAGGAAACTTAGGAGAGTTATGACTTTGACCTTGTGAGGAGATGATGAGGCCATGAGATTTGGGAGAAGAAAAGAAACCATTATTTTTGGAACAGGTGGAATATTTTCATGATACGAAATAGAAAAGTTTAAAAATGTGGCAAACAAAACAAAAGTTGCTTCCACCTCTGACTCCCACTCACCTGTGACCCCTTCCCCAGGAAATCACTATTACCTGACTCTTACTGTCATATATGTACAAGTAACTCTATGTACATGTGTAATAGGTACATGGACCACTGACATGTCTCCTATTTGCTTTTAATATTAGCAAACATTTTAGAGAGCCTCCCCAATTTGTATATAAAGAATTTGCCCATTTCTTGTGGGTTTGTAGGGTGTACCACATTTTGTTAACCAGTTTCCTAGCAATGAGCATTTATGTTGTCTCAATTGTTTCTTCTTACAAAGTTCTGTGGTGAATAATCTTATACTTAGGCTACTTCACATAGGTCTGACCTCACTGGCAGCGAGATTCCTATCAGTGGAATGACTCCAAGGCAGAGCTTGTGCTTTTTAACACTGACCGATACGTCAAACTGCCCACAACGGCAATGGGTCAGAGATTCCTCTTTCCCCACATTTTGGGGGTGTGTTTGGACATACTGTCAGGAGCCAGTTCATACATGGCATCGTATACAAAGCTAAGAAATCTGGACTTGATCTCAGGTCCCTAGATGTCTGGTTTTGGCGGTGGGTGAAGATGGGCACGTCTGAAGTTTTGAAGACTATTTTCATGAGGACATCAAATACATTCTCTTAGCAGGCATGAAATGGTGATGTGATGAGTCAGACACGGGAAAACAACTCCATCGGGACTGAAGCCACGCTGGGGAGACAGTGATTATCTTTTGGGTTCAGCCGTCACTCTAGACAATGGGATTGGATACGCACACTCCCCAGTTTCTTTACCCATAACTCTAAATTTCCTGCCATTTTTCTTTTATCACATACTTCCCACATGCTGATGGTGTCTCGTGAAACATTTGGTCCTCAAGCGTAAATACATAAAACCAATAGCAAGGAGTTTTTATCTGAATCCAAGCCTTGACCAAGGGACAAGCAGACGGGTGACAGAACAGCTTTATCTTTCTCTGCAAGACCACTGTGCAATTTAATTAAACAAAGGGCTGGGGGAAACAAAAGGTCAGACACATTCATCCTGAGTCTTTTGTTTCTGCAAGGAACAGGCAGTTGCTATTATTTGATGCAAATAGAGGAGGGAAGATGGATGGCAGGTTTATGAAGGCACCAGCATATGAAGAACCCGAGAACATATTCCATCCAGACCATCCGTGGTTGAGGATGAGTGTGGCAGGCTTGGTACTCTTGGGGCTGGCTCTGTGGTCCAAGATCACCACAGCCAAGGCAGAGGAGGGCAGCTTTTGCTCTAAGAGCCAAGTGACTTTCAGAGATGCTTGCTATGAATTTGTGCCCCTCGAGCGCACCTTCTACGGTGCCCAGAGCTGGTGCGAGGCGCAAGGAGGCCACCTGGTCTTCATTCGGGATGAAAGCATGCAGCATTTTCTGCAAAAGCACATCTCCCAAGACAAGGAATGGTGGATTGGACTAACAGGAAGCTCGACTCGGAATGGAACAACTGAAGGTAGGGGCTGTGAGGATTGTTGTGTTGTATGTCATATGCACAGGGAATATCTTGCTGTGAATTTTACCAGGGCTTCTTACCCAGAGCTCCCTGGAGCAAATTCACCTGTGTCAGTTCTCATGGTACAGAGATGTCCCTCTTTGGTTGTTTCGGGAATCAAATCAAATAATCCCTGACAGTCCTGAGCACAGAATCTGGCACGTGGCCGACTCAAAATGTCCGTTCCTTTGCATATGCCTGATGGTAATGGCAGCAGCTCCAACTTCTTTGGTTCTTGCTAGAATAATGCTGGGCACAATCCTGACTGCTTCATCTCCACGATCATGAATTCTTATGGGAACTGCCAAAATCATTCTTATTGTTGTCCTTATTTTATAGACAGGAAGCCTGGGTCTCAGAAAAGAACTGCCAAGTTATTAATATGTTCAAAGCCTGTCCACATGTCTTTCCCCACTTGTTCTTGAGACTAAAGTAGGTCGAATTCAGCACAGCTCAATTCGAGTTAGCTTGTCTTATTCCATGTTCCTCCTGGGAACTCTTATTTGTCTTGAGGGGTCCTATTCCCAGCACAGCCAGGTGGGTCCTTCTCACCCGAGTATCTGAATGACTTTGTGCTATGTTAGCTTTCTTGGTGTGATTTAGCTTTTAGGTATCTTTCCCCCTACACTATGAATCCTTCAAGTGAAGGAACCACATTCTGGAATTTTGGTTTTCCCAGTGGCTGGTATCACAGAATGGACAGGCATTTAATTCCATTTATTCCTTACACCTCCCCAACAAGGGATAGTAATACAATGTTCCTCCTACTTAATGACTGAGGAAAACGAAGTCCTCGGAGAGGAATGGACTCGCTGCAGCTGGGGAATGGCAGTGAGTTCTCAGGTCAGTGCTGGACTCACACAGGTCCCCAGATGCTGGCCCTGTACATGCTACTGGGTTTTAGGAATGAGTATCTTGGGCTGAGTGAGGCACCCACAGAAACACACCAGCAGGGATGAAAATGCTTTGCTAAAAGATCAGCGGGGCGACTCGCTTTTGGAAACCCTAGAGCCGAGGTTTGAGTTCTAAAAGGCATCTTCAGGCAATATCTGCTGAATGGTTTCTTGATTTTAGATGCAGCAGTTGCTCTGTTTACTGAGCGTCCATTCAAATACAGTGAAAGGAGCTGTGTCTATTTAAAATCTCCAAGGGATACTGCTCAGCTGTTAGAGAAAACAGAGTCTGCTCAAGTAGGCTGATCTGTAACAGCCTCCGATATCCAAGATTATTTAAGAAGCGAGGGACAGAGCACTGTGTGCAAGATGTTGGTGTTTGCGTAAATAGATTTCTGGCCCTCGAAAGAGTGGGTGAAATTCAGCATGGAACAACTAGCAAGCAATGTAACCACCGTGGGCATCAGCCTTAGGTTGGGAGAAGGGAGGGGTTTTCTTTATACAACCTTTTGCACTGTTAGTGCAAACTGAAATTTTATAAAATGGGTATGGACTGTTTTTTAAAAATTCATAAATATGCTTTTGAGACTTGGCAGTAAATATGTTCTAGCTAGGGCTTTCTAGATCTCTTGTGTCCTAGAAATGCCTTTGTGCCACGTACACACACACACACACACACACACACATTTCTGCAAGGGTGACATCCAGGCAGGCAAGACTCTGCAGAGTCCTGGTAGCTGCTTCCATTGTAACTCAGCACTGCCCCTGTCCACACTGATGGAGCCCTGGGACACAAGGACTGAGCCGGGGTGAAGCCTGGCCATGAAACGGCATCAGAAATGCTTCCAAGTCCTGAGGTCACCTTCTATCCCAGGGCCGGGGATCTGGCTGGACACCTCCAACGTGAGCTACAGCCACTGGCACCCCGGGCAGGCTGCTCCTGCCCCCAACAGCTGTGGCTACATCAGGAGAGATGCCTCCTCCAGGTGGGCGGCCACGGACAACTGCACCCAGCCCTTCACCTTCATCTGCGAGTTTGGTGAGCTGGCTCTGGCGTGGGGCCTCCCTCCTTCTCTTTGTCTCTCTCTGTCTTTGTCTCTGTGTCTGTCTCTTTTTTCTCTGTCTCTATCTCTGTGTCTCTATCTTCCTTTCCATCCCTCTGTCCATATATTTCTGTGTCTCTGTCTCTTTCTCCCTCTGTCTGTTTCTCCATTTCTCCTTCTGTCCCTCTCCGTGTCCCTCTGTCTGTCTCTGTCTCTAAATACCCACTTGTCTCTGTGTGATGCTCTGAGTCTTTGCATCTCATTCATCTCTCCAGCTCACATCCCCACTCTCTCCTGTCTGCTCATCTCTGACTGGTTCCTTTGTGTCCATCTTTCCCTCTCACACATCTGCATCTCACACACCTGCATCTCGGGGGGCATGGGGAGCCCTATGTACTCTCCTTTCTGAATGAAAGGGAAATACGGTCCCAGGAGGCTGTTCTCACTCACCCTGGACACCAGCCGCCCTGGCCGGCCTGGGTCCAAGCCCCCAGGCCCCAGCTCCTGAATTCCCGTCTTCTCTTCTTGTGTCCTTCCCAGCCGCTGTCCGTGGTTGACCCCTTTGGAGCCCTGCTACAGGGGGCCTGATCTTGATTCTGAGCTGCCCCACCGGTCCCTGACACTCAAGCCTGGCTATATAGAAACTCTTGGGGTCAATAAGCCCAGCCCCCTTCGTGGCTGTAAGCCCCTCATCACAGACTCTCAGCCCACAGGCCCGTGTAGGCTTGGACACTTACAGGGTCCCTGTCGTATGTCCCCCACCACAGGCTTACTGCCTTCTGCTGTCATTCTGAAAACCTGGAAGGTTTGGGGAATGTGTATATTATGCAACTTCCATCTTTTTACCAAAGGCCCCCAAATTCCAACTTAAGCCTGTCTCTCTGACTCTGCCAGCCCCAGGGTTTTGGAGCCCTTGGCACAAGTGTTAAGTTCCTACAGCATATTTCTGGTCACAAAAACATCACCAAACTTGTAGCTAGCCCCAAACACTTCTGATATGAAATAGTCCTTTGTGCTTATCCACCCACTCATTGTCCAACCTGCTTATTCCAGTTTAGGGTCATGGAGGGCCACAGCCTTTCTCAGCAACTCAGGGTACAAGGTCGGGGGGACCCAATCACGGACAGGATGCTCTTCTATCACAGTGTGAAAACACACACACACACACACACACACACACACACACACACACACACACACACACACTCACACACACACTGACCAGGATATTGAAACCTGCCAATGAATCTCATACACGTCACTGTGGTGAGGGAGGAAACCAGAGTCCCCAGAGAAGACTCTCCATAGCCATGGGGAGAATGTCTCAGCTCCACACAGTGATCCTGGATGGGAAATGATTTTGTTTTAGTTTTTGTTTTTTTTTTTTTTTTTTGGAACTCAACATTGTAACAAGATGATGCTGAATGAAATGAGACTATATGTCTCTGGTAAAACCTCTCATTCCCCCCACACCTCTGGCCTAGACCCGAGTTCTTCCAGGCAAAAATAAATAAATTTTTTAAAAAATTTAAAAATAAAAGAAATGAGACCAAATGAGGATCTGCTGCATTTAGTACCTATTATTTATGAGGCATTGACTTCAGCTAAGGCTTGGGAAGGTATTTGAAATGGGAACAATAACAGCTGCCACCTGTACAGCCCTTACTCTACATGTCATTCTCCCAATAACCCTATGGCATGTGGTATTGATAGAACCTTCTACAGAGGAGGTGCAGAGAAGCTAATGAATTTGCAGAAGGTCACACAGCTAGTGCATGACTGGGTTGGCTCTGACACTGGACAGCCTGGTTCCAGACCTCCTTATGCCCACCACATTTCTCACCCTGCTCTCCACCTGGTGTCTCGAATCTCACAGTTCTGAGGTGCCACCCATGCCTATGACCTTCCTAAGATGTCACCTTCCCTTTGTCACAGGTGTGGGCCAGCTCCTGGCCTGCGAAGGCCACAATGCCACCATACACTGTGGCTCGGGGGAGGTCATCCAGATCCAGGATGCCTTCTACGGGCGCCAGACTCCCCATTACTGCACCCAGAAGGCTGGACACCCCTTTGATCTGGAGGAGGGATGCAGCTGGGTCAGCGTCCAGGACGAAGTGGCAGGTAGGGCACATGGGCCCCACAGCTCTGTGCGCATAGGGCACCTCTTGGAGTTGTGTGCCCCGCAAAGGGCTTTGAAATGCTCAGACTGTCTACATATCTCACTGTGGGCTTCCAACATGTGGGAGAAGGTGGCCAGTCTCTGCTCAGGGCACCGAGCAGGAAAGCCAGGGGCTGTGCCTTACCTCTCCCCTGCCATCAAACCCGCCCCTTACCTCTCCCCTGCCATCAAACCCGCCCCTGAGGGCCAGGAGTGCATTTACTCTCAACCTACTTGGGTTCAAGTTCAAGTAATGTTCTCTAGGAACTTTACTTTCTTACTTTAATTTATTAAATTTTGAAAAACGTTATCAGACATACAGACAATAGTGGGAAAAATGGGAAAAATAGTGGGAATTCTCATAGATCCACTGCCCAACTTGGCCAAATACGGACATTAGGCTTTATTTGCTTCAGATTCCCTCAAAAGAGACAAAACCCTCATTAGATACACAGCTGCGCTCTTGAGGGGCCCTCCTGGGGGTGTCCTGTCACCAATTCAGTACTTAGTGATCACATGCAAGGTCTGTTACTGCTACTTTCTCTCTACGCCCCCCTAAGCATTGTATGGTATGCTCTGGCAGGTTTTAATGTTTCTGCGACTAGTATCCTATTATATATGTCATTTTGCAAAAGGTTTTTTTCTTTTTTCCTTTTTTTGAAGGTGTGTGTGGGGGAGTGGGGGTTTTTCTTTTTTGCTCAACACTGTTTTCCCAGCCAGTTATCCTTCCTGATACAACTTGCTCCTCTTGCATCCACATGGCACCCACACTGTCCTTGCTCCGCTTAACGCAGATGTAGAGGAAGGAAATGTTGAAATCAGCTATTTGGTTCTCTCCTCTGGCTGCAGCACCCCTGAGGCTGTAGTCTCCCCAAGGAGGAGGAGCTGGGCTGGACTAGCTGTTTCTACTTTAGGCCAGTGGTTCTCAAAGTGTGGTCCCTGGGGCGGCAGTATCAGCATCAAATTCTCTCATTGCCTCACCTCTATTGCTTTAGAATTGCTGGGGTTGGGCACAAGAAATCTCAGTACTTCTGGGGATTCTAGAACATTCTAAAGTTTGAGAGCTCCTCTGCTGCACCCCGAGCTACTTGAGGGCAAAAATTCTACTTCTCACTTCCCCAAGTCCCTGGCACACTGTCTGGTGTTCGGTAAATAGTAACAGAAGGTGTTGGGAGGATGGCGGGTGAGTGAATGGAGGAAAGCTAATTCGTCTCTGTCTGCACCTGTCCCCTTCTCTCCCTTCTGCTTCTGCTGGGATCCGGTGCTGCCCAGGTCAGTGCCAGGGGCTGCAGGTATGCCAGGTGGCAGCAGATGGGAACTACTTTGGAGACCTGTGCCCCTCCTGGGGCAGCTACCTGTGGGTGCAGTACCAGTGCCAGGAAGGTAAGTCCCCAGCCTGCTAGGGTATGAGAAATACTTTCTTTCAACACCAGGTTGGCCTCCCTCAGGAGCAGACCTCGCCCCAAACAGCTGCCCTGCAAGCAGCCCTCCCCACCCGCTTAGCCCCTGGTGGGGGAAGTTTGAGGGTCCTGTTGTAGAAGCAAACCATCAAACCAGAAGTAAATATATATATTTTCAGTCCCAAGACCCCGAAAATTAAAATTCATGGGGTGACCTGATAGACACAACAGACAACTGTAAGTTTACTTGATTGGAAGAATCAAAAAGTCACTTACCCTACACCCACAACCCTCTCAACCACCATGCTTCCCAGGTTGTCGTAAGAACACACAGGACTTTTTAGAAATAGGAATCTCAAAGGACAAAAACGGACCCATAATGCCATAAAAGTTTTCTAAATCAAGGAGGAAGACTCTTTCCTCAACTCTACAGCCCTATTCCTATAAGGAGACCACTGTTAACTGCCTAGAGTAAATTCTTCCCTGTTTTTAAGTGTTTGTATTGGCATGACTCTGTGTGTGTGTGTGTGTGTGTGTATACATACACACAGATATATATGTGTGTGTATATATATACACACACACACATATATATATATACACACACACATATAGAGAGATATGCTTTTTATAAAAATATCATCAATTTTAATGTACTGAGCCACAGACTCAGCAGTCCTCTGAGGTTATTGAAGAAAATGGTGCCCAAGGAGCTGGGGTTCTAATTGCAGCCACCACCAATACAACATGAGACCCTCAGACAATCCCTGCTCTTGGGTGTCCATTTCTTCACTGTCACATTTACATGGATGGCTGCCTTGGTTGTATCATGGAGTAAAAGGAGAAGTTACATGTATGTGGGGAAATGGCAAAGTGTTATAAATCCCTAGGGCTTTGTTCTGTGGGTCCCTTCCCATTCACTACTGTTTCATCAGTAAAACAACAAATGCTAAATGACATGATCTTTCAGTCCTCAGATCTTATGCAATGTGAATTTGACAGTCAGCAAAATATTGACCATATGTATCCCTGGCTAAGAACTTTAGATATCAGGAACTTTCCAGTGATAAGCAAATAGCATCTAAAAACAGCAATAAATGGCACCAATTGCTCTGGACAGTGACCCTGAGGAGGTTTGTGACATTACCCTTTGGAGTTCTCTGTGTGATTCAATTTTTTCATAATCTAAGAGAAGGAACGATGAGCTGCGCTTTACCCTGCAATCCCTCTGAGTATTTGTTTTAGTAAAGCCTCTGGCATTCCTTTTTTCTCCTCTCAAAGAAATTTGAAAGAACTTTTAAAAGTAAAAATAATGTCTTAGAAGCTAAACATAAAGGACAGGTAGATAGAAGAAGGCAGGTTTTAAACAGAAACATGCACTTGTGTTTTGTGACAATGGCATCGACACTCTGCGTTTGCACCTGCAGGCCTACAGCTGATGGTGTCCAGTGAGGGTTTTGCCTTTGACAACGTCACCATCTCCCTGACGTGGCTCCTCTCTCCCTACACTGGAAACTTGTCCTGTATAATCAGTACTGGAGATGGCCGCACTTTTGATCCCTACTACCCGCCCAGGTGAGAGGAATCTTTGTGCCTTGAGTCAAGATGTAACAGTTTTTGCTGCTTAACAAAATTTAGAGGCTTAAAATAACAGGAAGAGTGTCTCATGGGTCTTCCTTATCGGCTAGGTGGCCTTTCTTGCCTGAGCTGGTGTGGTTGGGGCTAGATGGTCTAGAAAGGCCTCCCTTGTGTGTCTACTAGTCAGCTAGATCTCAGTCATGGGCATGCGCTCCTCATCACCCAGCAGGCTAGCCAAGGCTTATTGTAGGGTGCAGTAGGGTCTCCGAGAGCAGGTGAGAATGAGGCCCAATAGGTGAGCATTTTCAAATTTCTACCTGTGTCCTATTTTCTAATGTCCCGTTGGCCAAAGCAAGTTCTGTGGCCAAGCCCAGATCTAGCAGGTGGAGAAGTAGACTCCCCTGTGGATGGAGAATGTGGCACAGTCACAGTATGGAGGGGCTGTGCATCCAGGAATGGGGCGGATTGTCACTCACCGGTTTTCTCTGCATGGAGGCCACAGCAACAGCATGGAGAACAGGGTCCTATTGGCCTGGCTCTGTGTAGACTTTGGGGGTCCATCCCAGGAATCAGTAAGGGGGCAAAGGAGAAGTGCACCTGGGAGTGGGAATGTCTTTTGTTAGTAATGGTAATACAAATAATAGTATCAACATTTCAATAATAGTCCAGCCAGGCAGCTCAGTCCTCACAACAACCCGATGAACCATAACTATGGTGCTCAACACACCAGCCACTGGTCACAAAGACCACCAGGCACTGAAAATGGGGCTGGTCTCAAGTGAGGCTGTAAACATAAATTCCATATGGAATTTTGAAGACTTGGTCTTCAACCACCTCCAAAATATGAAATATCTCACTAATTATTTTTAAATATTGATTATACATCAAAATGATAGTATTTTGGAAATACTGGGTTAAAGAAAATAAATGAACTTCACCTGTTTCTTTTTTTTTTCTATGTGGCTATTAGAAAATTTAAAATAGCACATATGGCTCACCCTGGATTTCTGTTGGTTGATAACAAGCTAGATAATTGTCATCTTGTTTCTACAGAAAGCTACAGTAGCATTGCCCACATCACACAGCTAATGAGTGCCACATGGCAATGCAAGGCAGGACTTGGGCATCACAGCTCAAACTCTTAGGCCCTCTCAGAAAAGCCACGGGAAGCACGGAGGCTGAGGGCACTGTACCCTGCATCTTCAGGGGGAACAGTACCTCCCCAGCCCCATGGCAGCTGAATCCAGTTCATAACATTTCAAAGATTTCCCTGGGCCTGGGCTAAGCACTATTCTGCACTGCTATGCATGCCAACAAGTGGGCAGCCCAGAATATTCCAGCATCTCCAGGTTCTTGTTGGATTCTGGAGCTCCTCATGGGGAGCCCAGTGCAATGTGGATCCCCAAGGAAATCATGGAGGCCCATAAACCCTTCTCCTAAGCCCAAAACATCTTGGGCTCTGCCCTGTAGGAGCTAGAGATTCTGAACCAAGCTCCATGAGTACCCAGCCCTATGGGTGCCCAGCCCCATGAGAAGCAGACAGGGGGCCAGCCCTGTTCACAGCCCAAATCTGAGCCACAGAGCATGGGTCTCACACTCAGCAGTCCTCTGAGGCTATCGAAGAAAATGGTGCCCAAGGAGCTGGGGTTCTAATTGCAGCCACCACCAATACAACATGAGACCCTCAGACAATCCCTGCTCTTGCGTGTCCATTTCCTTCACTGTCACATTTACATGGATGGCTGCCTTGGTTGTATCATGGAGTAAAAGGAGAAGTTACATGTGTGTGGGGAAATGGCGAAGTGTTACAAATCCCTAGGGCTTTGTTCTATGGGTCCGTTCCCATTCACTACTGTTTCATCAGTAAAACAACAAATGCTAAATGACATGATCTTTCAGTCCTCAGATCTTATGCAATGTGAATTTGATAGTCAGCAAGATATTGACCATACGTATCCCTGGCTAAGACCTTTAGAGACCAGGAAGCTTCCACTGATAAGCAAATAGCATCTAAAAACCGCATTAAATGGCACCAATTGCTAATATTTGTCAACTCTGGACAGTGACCCCGAGGAGGTTTGTGACATCACCCTTTGGAGTTCTCTGTGTGATTCAATTTTTTCATAATCTAAGAGAAGGAACGATGTGCTGCGCTTTACCCTGCAATCCCACTGAGTATTAGTTTTAGTAAAGCCTCTGGCATTCCTTTTTTCTCCTCTCAAAGGAAATAGGTGCTGATTCCCCATCAGCCAGACCAAATAATGCAATTTCATCTGCTTTAAAGACTTGTTGGACCTTGAAGCGACACATCCAGCACCTTCTATGGTTTTTAATACTGGGAGATGTATTTCTAGGGTAGTCTTATCAGCACCGGCCACCTCAGCACTCTCTTTACAATGTGAAAAATGGTGTGTGCACACATATTGGGTGTGTTTGTGAAGATTTCTACTTTTGATTAATGGCTAAGAGGTACGCATTTAAAAACTGGATGTTCCATCCTCATTGTAGATTTAAAAAAAACACAGAGAATCCAACCTCAAATAGAAACAGTGGAAGAACAGGCAAAGGATTTCTCCTTTAGAAGCTTCTTTTTACCTTGCTCTCCCTGGGTCTCGTGTTCATTTGCACAGCAGGCAGTTTGCTTCTCTGTTGGGAGTGGACAACTTTCTACAAATCTGACATTGTATGATTTGCCTCCTGGAACAAATGGCAGATGTGATTTGTCCAAGTCCAGCAATGGGTGACTCAGCGCCACCTACTGACAAATTCTGGGATGGAAGACATTTTTCTGTCCCCTTCAGTTTCTGCACACTGCTTGATCTGGACGGACACTTCCCTAAAACCGTAATTCATTAGACAACACAAGCCAGTGTGTGAACTAGACGCACTAAATTGTTGGGCGATCCAGAGGGGAGAACTCTGTGGAGAGTGATGGTCTGAAAGACCTTTGCAGCAGTGGTGGATATATTAATAAAAAAAAAAAGGGAAGCATGTGGGTGTGAAAGATGGAGACCTCTTCAAGTAATTGCAAGTAACTCACGATAGCTGGAATTCAGGGGTGTGAGGGAAAAGGGAAAGATACTGCTGGAAAATTCAGAAGGGGTCTGGAGATGAAGACCTGTGGTGCCAGCTGTTTAAAGAGAGTCCTGTGTTAGCAGCAGAGGACTCAGAGCTGAACCCACCTCTTGGTATTTCTTAGTTGAAGGGAGTTAGGACTTTAGCTCTAGAGACTTCCTGAACTACAGTTTCCACAGGTGGTGGGGGAATGCTCACCTCAATCTTAAAGGTGGGATCTGGGCAACGGTCACTGCATCTGCTACAGAGGATATATGAGAATCTTTAGCCATTGAAGTTACACGATCTGCCAATGTTACTAAGACTGTTGGGTAGTTTTAAGGAGTAAATGAGAGTATAAAAAAGGAAATAACTGGTAGAGTTGGTTCTTAAAAAAAGGATCACTGTTTCTACTACATTAAAATTACATAAATATATAATTATTTTAATAGGTAAAGTGGAATAAATGTCATCCTATTATACAAAAAGTTATAACAGTTGAGTCTATTACATGTCAGATGCTCACTCAATCATGGTCTTATTTATACCTTACAACAATCCAGCCAAAACCAGTTCTTACCTCATTTCACAGACATGGGAATTGCGACTCAGAGAGGGTGGTTGGGCTATACAGGTAACTGATGGCGTGCTAGGGCATCCATTCCACCACGCAGTCCAATTGGGTCAGCTGGCTTCATTCACCAAGCTGGCCGGCAACTTCAACAACATGAAACAGGGCCTCCCCGGTGGCGCAGCGGTTGGGCGCTGCGCTGTGGAGCTGTCAACAGCGTGCGATGCGGGTTCGATGCCCAGCCGGGGAGAATCCCACATGGTGCGGCAGACCTCTCCTGCCTCACCCGCTGCTCCACTCAGCAGTGTGTTTCTGATCTGCCTGTTCTGCTCCCCACTCTGTCTCTGGCGAACCCTCTCACCTCCCCCCGCCTCTGCCCTGCACCCCAGCTTGTATGTATAAATAAATAAATCTTAAAAAAAAAAACATGAAACAGATACAGTATTCTTAACAATCAGACAGTATGAGCTAAGACCAAAACAGTGAACTTTCTTCCCCTCTTTCTTTTTAAAGAACAGTTGTATCCCATGAATGTCAAATACCCAAGCAGTGCATACAATTTTTAAGCCTTTTATTGAAGCATAATATATATATACAAAAAGTGCTTCAAAAAGTCACAACTCAAGATATTTTTACAAAATAATTACACCCATATAACCAGCACCCAGATCAAGAAACAAAACATGACTAGTCTCCCAGAGGTCCCCCTCGGCCCCCCCAAAGCTACTATTTCTGCCATCATCAATGCAAGTGACCTGTGTTTGAAACTTATATAAATGGAATCATCAAGTATATATTCTTTTGTATCTGACTTCTGCTCAGTACTTTTTGAGATTCAGCCTTATTGTTATGTGTAATAGTGATTTCTTTTTTTTTCACTGCTGTGTATCATTCTATTGTGTGACTATATCTTACTTTACCCATTATATCATTGATAGGCATTTTGGGTGGTTTCCCACTGGGTTATTATAAATTGTGATCTGTGAACATTCTAGTACATGTCTTTTGGTTTTCTATGTACACACTGCTGTTGGGTTTATATACAGGAATTGCTAGATCAGGGGCTATAACAAGAATTTTTAAGTTATCTTCATCTCTTTGTGCTCTGAAGATATCTTCTCTTTGCTAGCAGCAATTTCCAAAACCACTTTGCAGTCTTCTCCCTTGGGTGAGATCACTGGGAGAGAAATAAGGAAAAATCCATTTCTCTGCTTTTTAGTCCTGGGCAATTTCAGCTGGCACCAGAATTCAAAGAATGGGATCAATTTCTTCTTCCAAACAGATCACTAAAAAACAGATTGGATTTGCTCTTTAAAAACATCTTTCACGTATCTGTAGTGTTTTCTTCTTCTGAAATCCACTTTGTCCGATGTTAGCAGGGCATTCTAGCATTCTTTTCACTAATGTTTGCTGGTGTCTCTTTCTTACTTTTAGTCTATATATATCATTATTCTAAAGTGGGTTTCTTTTTTTTAATTTTTTAAAAATTTTTTATGCATACAAGCTGGGGTTCAGGCCAGAGACATGGGGCGGTGAGAGGGTTCACCAGAGACAGAGTGCGGAGCAGAACAGGCAGATCAAAGGAAATGCACTGTTGAGGGTAGCAGCAGGCAAGGCAGGAGAGGTCTGCAGCGCCATGTGGGAATCTCCCCAGTCAGGCGTCAGACTCCCTTTGCCGCTGCTGACAGCTCCACAGTGCAGCGCTTTAACCTGCTGAGCCACCAGGGAGGCCCTAAAGTGGGTTTCTTATAGACATTATAGGTTGAGTCTTGGTTTTTTTAAAATCCCATCTGGCACAATAATAAGCATGTTAAGATCATTCTTAATTGAAGTAATTATCAACATAAACTTAAGTCTACCATTTTGTTTGATCCCTTTATTTATCTCCTGCCCATTCCTCTCCTTTTTTAAAAATTATTTGAATCTTTTTAGTATTCTGTTTTAACTTCTTTATTGGTTATCTATCTTTTTGGTTATGTCTCTTTGCATTACTTTTTAAGCAGTTGCTTCAAGAGTTACAATATAGGTATCTAACTTTCCTCAGCCTACTCAGAGGTAATATTTACTACTTCAGGTAAAATGTTGACGTCTTACTAGCGTATCAGTCACCTCCTTTAAATTACAATTGTCATATGTAAGACATTATACATGTTCACCAAGATACAGAATTCTGGTTGTTACAGCAATCATGTCACAGCTAGTGTGTCACAGCATAGGTGTGTAACACGTTACATGTTACAGTAAATGTTTATTCCAGGTTTAAGACTGGTCCAGGGATACAGACTCAAGCAGCACCTGAACTGGATGCAGAGCTCCTTAGCTCTGCAGGAACAGTGCTTACATAGCAAAATGGATGGGACTTGGTCTGCTTTATGCAAGTGAGGTTTTCACTCAGTATAGTTCTGATTGGTAGAGTCTGTTAAATGGTGATTGGTTGAATTTCAATCCTGGGCAAGGCTGTTGATGTGGTTTCACTTCTAGGTTGTGGATCTGTCTGTACCCCAACATGCCCAGGCACCTAAATGTGCCTGGGACCTGCTCCTCAGTAGCCTCCCTGCTTTATTTGATTGAAACCTAGGTTTGGTATGGCTCTAAGTTAATTTTTCTATATTTTATTTTATTTATTACACACTGAAACCACTTTTGGTAGTCATACATATTTAAAAGAGCTTAGAGGAAAAACAGTCCATAATTTACCAATCTAGTTACCATTTCTTGAGCTCTCCGAGCATTTCTGAATTTCCAGGTTTCCCTTTGGCATAATTTCCCTTCTGTTGAAAAGACTTCCTTTGGCATTTCTTGTAGATTTTCTGGCAACCAATTCTGAGAGAATTTCTCTATTCCTGAGAATTTTTTATTTGCTTTAATTCACGGAAGATATTTTTGCTGATAGAGAATTATGTGTTGACATTTGTTTTCTTTTGACACTTTAAATATGTCATCAACTGCCTTTTGACCTCCATGATTACTGAGGATAAATCTATAGTCATTCAAATCACTGTTCTTCTCTACATGTAATATACTATTTCCTTCAGGCTAATTTCAAGATTGTTTATTTAGCTTTGGTCTTCAGAAGTTTAATTATACATGTAGGTGTGGGTTTCTTTCAAATTTTTACCTTGGAGGGGGTCACTTAGCTTCTCAAATCTTTAAATGTGTTTTGCCAAATTGGGGGGGGGTTGTTTCAGCCATTATTTCTTTAAGTATCTTTCTATTCCAGTCTCTTTCTCCTCTTTGGAGATACAATGACATAACTATTTTCCCTTTGATATTTGTTACACAGATTGCTGGTGCTCTGCTCATTTTAAAAAAATGTACATTTTCTCTGTTTTTCTGATTGGATAATTTCTCTTGTTCTATCTTGAAGTTCACTGACTTTTTCCTTAGTCAACTCTATTTTGCTATTGCACTCATTCAGTGACTATTTTATTTCAGACATTTGGTTCTTCATTGCTAAATTTTCCAGTTGGTTCTTTTTAATGTTTGGTTTTTTTTGGTGTTGTTTTTTTTTTAACTTAGAATGTCTATCTTTCCATTCATTTCAAGAGGTTTTCTTTTTACTCAGAGAGCATGGAATATAATAGCTGGTAAAAGGTCTTTGTCTCGTCATTCCAACATCTGAGTCATCTTATGTCTGACATCTATTATTGTGTTTTCCCTTGAAATTTGGTTACATTTTCCTAGTTCTTTGTGTACTGAATAACTTTGGATTACATACTAGATATTTTGAACAGCAGGTTCTGAGAATGGATCCCATTAAACTCCTCTGGAAAATACTGATTTCTTTTGTTTGATTTGTTTTTTGCAGGCAACCAACCCAACTAGGTTGAGACCAGACATTCTGATTTGTCTTCTGTGAGCTTTGATTCCTAAGTCAGTTCAATTTTGAAAGCTCTTTTGGATCTGCCCCACTCAAACAAAAGACTTTTTTAATTATTATTATTATTTATACATACAAACTGGGGTACAGGTCAGAGGCATGGGGTGGCAAGAAGGCTCACCAGAGACAGAGTGGGGAGCAGAACAGGCAGATCAGAAATACACTGCTGAGGGGAGCAGCGGGTGAGGCAGGAGAGGTCTGCTGCACCATGTGGGATTCTCCCCGGCTGGGCGTCGAACTCACATTGCGCGCCGCCACAGCTCCACAGCACAGCGCTCAACCGCTGCGCCACCAGGGAGTCCCTCAAACAAAAGGCTTTGTTGTGTTTCTTTCGATCTGTCCTGCACATGTGTAGTTTGTGGGTGAACATGATTTATACTGGATAATACACAAAATTAGGTAATCCTTTTCTAGACCTCTTCTTTTCAGGATTTCTTCCACAATCTCTAGCCCCCCACAAGTCCCATATTATGGTTCCTTTGTATAGAAAAATGAATTTTAGCCTGATGACTTAGATGTCTGCCTTACCCCACACAGTCAGTGCAGTTTTAAGAAAGAGGGCAGCCCAGGGAAGGGCCAAGAGAGGAAAAAAACAAAACAAAAGTGGGTGTTTTTTCTGTGCTCTTTGGCTCACTGGGTTCCTTTTCCTGGTTCTCTGGTTAAACAGAGAAGACTGCTATTGGAATTTTTTTTTAAGATTTATTAATTTATGCATACAAAGCTGGGGTACAGGGCAAAGGTGTGGGGCAGCGAGAGGGTTCACCAGAAACAGAGTGGGGAACAAAACAGGCAGATCGAGGTAATACACTGCTGAAGAGAGCAGTGGGCAAGGCAGGAGAGGTCTGTTGCGCCATATGGGATTCTCCCCGGCCTGGTGTCGGACTCCGTCGCCGTCGCCGCTGCAGACAGTTCCACAGCGCAGCACTTAACCGCTGCACCACCAGGGAGGCCCAGCTCTTGGAATTTTTGTTGTCTTCACTCACTGTGAAGTTCTGTGACTCAGGCTGCCTCAGGGCAAAGCCAAGAGATTGAAAAACAAACAAACAAACAAGAACTGAAAAAAAAAATCTTTTGTGGGTGATTCTTAAAGTTGTGATTTTCTTCTCTAACTTGTCTGTTGTTGTCTACTTTTTTATTTAAGATTTATTTATTTATGCATACAAGAGTTCGGATGTAGGCCAGAGGTCTGGGGGGTGAGAGGATTCACCAGAGACAGAGTGGGGAGCAGAACCGGCAGATCTACTGAAGTACGCTGCTGAGGGGAGCAGTAGGTAAGACTAGAGAGGTCTACTGCGCCATGTGGGTCAGCTCCCTGGCTGGGGATCAAACTCTTGCTGCAGATAGCTTCATAGTGCGGATACATAATCCCTTGCCCCTACTGGGAGCAAGGGAGTTGCTATTGTTGTCTATTTTTCGGAATCTTCAGGGTTTTTTTTTTATTCTGTCCAGGTTTTCAGTTGTAAATAATGAAAAAATAGGCTGTAGTGGGCTGATTCTGTTTTTGCCAACATCAAGAATGAGGCTTATTGTTTTCTCAGCTTTTTCCCACAAAGATGTTCATTTGTTAATGATTTCCCAAGCCCTCATGATGTGCTGGGTTCTGTCACAGGTGCCAGGTATATAATGGATGACTAGGCAGACAACCTAGCAGGGAAGAATGACAATGAATAAACAAGTACACAGGGATGAGAGTCGCTTGGGGAAATATCCAGGCAGCGGCAGGTATAAAAGAGGGAGCCTAACTGGAGAGCAGAAGCATGATTATGAGTTAATGTGCCATTTCCTAACAAAACTGGCACACTCTCCCCCTAAGTGGGTGAGGGAGGTATGTTCCAGAAACTGAATAGAGGTCTGAGTGAACAGCATAGCTAGAGAAAAGTGTGCCAGAGGATGAGTAGGGAAGTCAGAAGGGGAGTTCATGGTGATCTCTGCAGGTCACGTTAGAGATTTTTAACTAGTCCCCCTGGGTTATTGCGAAGCAAAACATATCCATACATTTGATATGACTGGCATTGGATCCCATCATATAGCTCAGGAAAGTAAGGCTCAGAAAGTAGCCTGTGGCATGGTTTTTGCAGATGAAATGAGAGGGTCCAGAGAAGGGGTCTATGTAGGCCACAGAGGGAGTACACAGCACAAAAGGACTTGTCACTAAATATCCTACTCCCTGGTCTGTCAGTGCTGGGTCTTCCACTTCTCCCCTGCTCCAGAGTGTCTCAGAGAGCCTGGTTTGGTTTTATTGTCTTTTTCTTCATCTTTTCATTTTTGAAGAGCAGGGGAGGTGTAAGGAGGGTGAGTGTACATGTGTGAACGTGTGTTGCTTGCATGTCTCCAACGCTGGTACCATTTCTGACTGTTGCCTCAGTTTGTCCAGCAATGTGACCCATGAGTTCACAGCTCCCGGGGAATTCACCGTGTTTGCAGAGTGCACAACCAGTGAGTGGCATGTGACAGCCCAGAAGCAAGTGAAAATTCGAGACAAGATGGAGAGGCTCAGTGTAACTGGGTGCTCTGGACTGGCCACACCAGGAGCCAGTCCTCTCTGCCAGACTGTCTTCAGGGACCCTCTGTGGATTCAGGTGGAGCTTGATGGAGGTGAGTCTGTAGAAGCGGTCAAAGTCAAGGCAACCTTGATTTCCCTGAAATCTATCCATCCAGGCTTTAATTAAATGATGATAGTGATCACTTATGGAGTTAGCTTTATAGCTATTCATTTATTTAGCACCTAGTGTATACCAGAAACCAGTTTAAGTAATTTAGGTATACTAGTCCATCCAGTATGTACTATTATCTCCATTTTACAGATGAAGAAATGTTCAGAAACTTGCCCAAAGTCACAGGCTAGGAAGTTAGTGAGAACGCCCAGCCCGTTCAAAGACTCTTCACTGGATGCCCAAAGTCCCATTACAGTAACTGAATTTCTAAGCTATTCCCTGTTAGGGGAGTTTGAATTGGTCTGAGAGTGCTCACCAGTCAGACCTGAACCCATCTCAGCATAGCCAGCACTGACCAGTCTGGCACAATGCTGCTGGCCCAGTGAGGGGTGGTATTCAGCTGTACACGTTGCTGTAGTCATTACAGTTGCTATGGCTGGTGTACACTCTGATTGGCCACAGAAACCATTTTTTAAAAATATTTATTTTATTTATTTGCGCATACAAGAACTGGGGTGTAAGCCAGAGGTGTGGGGTGGTGAGAGGATTCACCAGACAGAGTGGGGAGCAGAACAGGCAGACCTACTGTGTGCACTGCTGAGGGGAGCAGTGGGCAAGACAAGAGAGGTCTACTGCTCCATGTGGGTCAGCTCCCTGGCCGGGTATTTAACTCATGCTTCAGTGGCTCTGGCTAGCTTCATAGTGCTGAGACTTAACCCCTCGTGCCACCAGGGAGGCCCCACAGAAACCATTTTGATTGGTCATCATGTCCATTCTGATTTGTCATGACATCTATTCTGACTGATCGTAACATTTCTCATTGGTCATAATGTCCAGTCTCACTGGTCATAGTGTATATTCTAGGTCATGACATCCATTCTGATTGGTCACAATGTCTGTTCTGATCTATCAGAACATCTACTCTACTTGGTTGGTGCCCTCAGTGTTTCAGTTGTTAAATATTTCACCCATGCTCTCTCAGAGAGATGACACACATCCTCACTTAAGGTAGCATTTTACGGTACAGCATCTTACGGCACAGGTTCAGTTTGAGATCTGGGCGGAGGCCTGTTGATGTAATAGCACAGCGCTGCAGAAGTGAAGGCTGATTCAGACTGACCTCACGCCACTTGGAGTCTGACTCATAGCAATGACTCAAGGAATTAGAACAGGCTTTAACCCCCGGGCTTGGGCTCTTTTCTGCTCTTTCATGCTCGTTGGCTGAAGATGGCAGCTTCAGTGTGCATCTGAGGAAATTTAAAATAATCCTTCAGCAAATATAATTGGGTTCCTGTTCTTTGCCAAGTAAGGGAAGCAGCAGTAATGTGAAAGTCAGGGTCGCTGCTCTCGAAGGAGTTATGTCATCGTCGTCATCATCATCATCTAACAAGATATACACCAGCCTGACTTCATTGGAAAGAATCAATTTGGTGGTTTAAATCAGATTTTTGAGTCAGCTGAAATACTCAGCATCCAGCTTGGACAGCCACCCCCAAATGTGAGGAAGCCCACCTTATAGTGAGCAGACTGAGTTTCAGGTAGGGGGAAGAAAGCGGCTGCTTAACAAGATCGAGGCTAATTCTCATGTATAGTAATCAGATGCCCTTAAGAGTTGCACCCATTTCAGCCCTCCTCCTCCAAGGATATTCCTATCAACAAAATGTCCTAACATTTTTAATAGAAACTTCTAAGTTTTATGGGTAGCACATATATCATACAAATAAACCGGAATGTGCAATATGCAGATAAGCAGAGAGGACCCCCACCCAAGATCACTCATGAACCCATTACTACCAGTATCTGGGAGGGTGGGGTATATCTTGGCATATGTCTTTCTATCTGTGTGCACGCCCATGTTCTTATCAGGATTTGGACTTCAGAGCTTGGGTCTGAACAACCTCGGTATAATCAATAGACAGTTGTTACTGACACTCCTAAATGTGTCTTTCCCTATCAGGAACAGGGGTCGTGACTTACACTTTGTTGCTGAGGAACACAATCCTGGCTGAGTCTGCCGCACAGAGGGGCCCACTCCCCTACAACCTGACCTTGGACAGAGCAGCCCAAGAGCAAATGGGCCCAGGGATGCATCACCTGGAGATCCGAGCTTCCAGCAACACCAGCACCGCTGCACCCTCTGGAAACATCACAGTCCACCTCGTGGAGCCTCTGTCGGGGCTGAGGGCCTCCTGGGCTTCTGACCAGTTGGAGCTGGGGCAGGACTTACTGGTTAATGTCTCGGTGGCTCATGGCATCCCAGAGGGGCTGACCTTTGAGGTGGTGGGACTCAATGCAACTTTCTCCTATGAGGAAGAGAGTCTTGCGGGATCGTTTGGCATTTACCACTTGGCAGTTCCTCTTGAAGGTACTCGGGGTCAGTGGCTCCTCTTCCAAACCTCCCTTGTCTTCTCTTCTGGACTTGGCATCCAGGGTCCTGCCAGCCAGCATTTCAGTGTTTCTGGACACAAATATGGTTCACAGCACCCATTCTGGGTCAGAATAAGAAAGAGACAACTATGATCTGCCCTCTTGGAGCTTACAGGGGTTTCACGTTGGGGACCAGCTCATTCTTTGTGGTGAGGGGTGTGCTTTGCCCTGAGGGATGTTTACCAGCCTCCCTGGCTTCTGTCCTCTTGATTGACACTAAGTCATGACAACCAAAATGTCTCCAGACATTTCCAACAGTCCCTGGGGAGCAATGGCTTCTCCCACTTCCCCACTGAGACCACTGGCAGGCAGCAGGATATTCAGATTTCTACTCATCCTTGGAAATTTGGCTCTAGCCCTGCATGACCCTATAGCCCCTCTGAGGTTGGAGTGACCCTTCCCCCCCACACACATACACACTGCCCCCTGCCGATTCCTTTAATGGTTTGACACTTGGTCCTGCATGTCTCCTAGACTCTCAGGCCCCTGAGGACATGACCATGATTTCTGTGTTCCTGGATCATTGCCTGATGCCTGACCCGTGACATTATTTATTAAATGTGCTACAGTTGAAGATCCTGGCACTGCCAGCAGGGGCCTGGAGAAGCGTGAGCTAGGAGCTGTGTCTCTGTGCTGGTTAAACCAGGGATTACAATGCCCACAGTTCTCCACCCTCTGCATTGCAGGCTCCTTTCTGGTCACCGTGGTGGTGAGGAATGCCTTCTCCAACTTGAGTTTGGAAATCGGAAGCATTACTGTCACAGGTAAGAGGTATATAACTGTGACCAGGAGTCTAGGGTGTGGCAATTGCTTGGAACCTAGTGAGGACCCTTCAAAACAGAGCTCTGAAAATGCATCTTTTTCTACAGATATTAAGAATTCTCTGGGTACTCTGAAGAGCCAAATGATGTCTGAAGTCAGACATTCAACCATGGATACAGAATTCCAAAACATCTGAGTTTGTAGTGGTTTAGGATGCAACCTAAGTGACTTTAAATTCAAGCCTGTATTATCTCACACACTCAGAAATTAGAGGGTCAGAAGTTCCAGGGTTGGCTCAGTGTCGCTGTTAAGGACCCAAGCACAGTCTGTCATTCTTCTCTGCCAGCCTCAGAGCTTTTGCCATGTCTTACTCTTGCATCTCATTCTATCAAATTGGCTGCTGTAGTTCCAGATACCACATCAACCCACATGATCCAGCAGCAGGAGAAGCTTCCTGTGCACCTCTTTTTTTTTTTTTAAATGAAAAATATTTCCCTTGAGTCCCTGGCAATCTTCTTCAATATCATTTGGCCAGGGAGGATCCTGGGACCAGAAGTAGGGGGGGTTGCCAGGAAAGCAGGTATCTGGCATTTTCAATTCTGTGGGAGATGGTGGATTCTGGCCAGGACTCTTTGAGTAGCAAGGGATAGAAAAGCAGCCCAAGTTGAGAGGAAATGTCATCAGCATAGAAAAGGAAGTCCAAGGCTTAGGCACAGCTGGATCCAGCCACGCCGCGTTTTCAGAAATCTGTCTCCATGGCTTTGCTCTATGTTGGTGTCATTCTGAATCCTGTTTCTCAGTAGCCTAAGAGGGCAACAGGCTTCGATCCTTGACCTCAGAGACGGAGCACCTCTTTTTTGATATTTCTAGCAGAAATCCTGAGGCTCCCTCTCACTGTTCCGAGTTCAGGTCATTTTTCTTCTTGAACCGGCTGATGAGACCCAAGGGAACCTGAACTCAGTCTGGAGGAACCACGACTGCACCACATTCACCCTGGAGCATGATGTGGCCCAGCTTCCCCCAGGCCAAGGACAGAGCATGACAGTGGGGCAGGATGGTTCTCCAGGGAAAACATCACCTACAGCTACCAAAAGAAGAGGGGCATAGATGCTTAGACAGGGGGAAAAGTGAGATGTTCACTCTATTGTGCATAGCCCTGCTTTTCCATGTAAAGAATTTGAAGTCCAGAGAGGTTAATTCACTTTGCAAATATCACTCAGATAACTCATGACAGAATCAAAGGTAGCAACTATTTCTTTTGATTTCTTCATCCAAGCTTGTCTTCCTTCTTAAGGTTAAGTTCTGTGTCTGACATCTTAGTTGTGCTTTGTATAATTTTATAGAACTTTGAAATTATAATTGTGAGAACAAGAATTTGCTGGGAGAGACGTTTTTAAAGATCAATAGTAGCCAGATCTTAAAATATCCAAGTCACTGAGGTCTAGTGAATCACATGCTATTTTAATCACTACACATAGATTTGACATTAATCATATTCATATTTCAGTATCTTTAGAACATGTCAGTTGAGAGAACCTTCTTTTTTTAACATGACACATTGACCTTCTTTACAGACGTACAGATGACAAAGCGATAGTATATTCAGAAAGTATGCAGTCTTCTGGTGCCTTAAAAAAAATGGGGTTTGGGCCTCCCTGGTGGCACAACAGGTTAAGCACAGCACTGTAGAGCTGTGGGCAGCTGCAGAGCGAGTCTGATGCTCAGCCGCAAAGATTCCCACATGGCGCAACAGACCTCTCCTGCCTCGCCCGATGCTCCCCTTAGCAGTGTATTTTGGTAGATCTGCCTCTTCTGCTCCCCACTCTGTCTCTGGTGAACCCTCTCACCACCCCACACCTCTGGCCTGCACCCCAGCTTGTATGCATAAATAAATAAATCTTTTTTTAAAATGGGGTTGCCTTTAGCTTTTTCGTAGATGGGGAACCTAAGACTCAGAAAGAATAATTAACCTGCCCAGGCTCACATGGGCAGTAAGAGGCCAATAAAAGGCATTGGACACACACACCATGCTGAGCTTGGGCCAGCTCCCACAACCTGTTAGACTGATTATACCCGCCTCTTCTCCCTCTGAAGACAAGGAGGTCGGCATGGGAGTTGGCCTAGTGGTGAACCTCATAGTTTTTCTTTTGACCCATTTCCCTATTTCCCTGAAAGTCTGCTATGTTCCCCTAACCCATTTCCAAAGACAGGAGGGTCCCCCTATCTGACTCTGCCCTTTGGCAATCTCATAAACAACAGCCAATTTTAACACCCATCCTCACTGTGTTCACAGCTCCTTCTGGTCTCCAAGAACCGTATGGAATGAATGCTAAGGAAAAAAATGTGAGTATTTTTTAAAACACACTTAACCTCACAATAAAAAGATATCCAAGTACTCTGCTTTGGTTTAGACATTTAGTTTGTGGTGCTAATAACCAGAGCATTTGGAATCACCAAGATTTCCTCCATTTGAAAAAAGATCCAGAGGGTTGAAATCAAACAAAACACATTCTTTAACCACAAAAGAATTATGTTAAAAATCAATAATAGGGCATCTAGGATATGTATATATCTTTTAGACATCTTGTAAATTAAATAGCACACTTCTAAAAAAATCATTGAGCAAAGAGTAAATCATAAGACAAATTTTAAAATATTTTTAAGTGATAATGAGAATACAACCTATCCAAATATATGTTGGGGATGTAGCTAAAGCAATACTTAGAGGAAAAGTTATAGTTGTTATATCAGAAAATAGGTCCAGGTTCTTGACTCCTGGCTGTTGACATTGCTCATGTATGCAATTATTTAGTAATAGACTTATTGTGGATCTACAACATTCAAGTCTTGGGAAAACAGCAGATGTGGTCCTCTCTTTATGATGCTTAGTTGGTGAGACTAACAAACAAATTAGTATAAAATTGGGAATTGTGATAAATCTCTAGCAGTAGGGTTCAGTGATGGGTGGTCTAGCAAATGTGATCAGACAAGGCCTCTTAAGAGGTGACATTTAAATGGGGAAATAAAGATAAGATGGTCAGCCAGGCTGGAAAGCAGAACAAGAACTTTCTGGTTGCTGAGATGAGAAGGCCCTGAGGCTAAAAATGGCCTACATTCTGTGTGGCCAGAACCTGGTGTGAGAGGAGGAGGATGTAGGAAATGACAGAGATGAACAGAGGCTAGATCACGTCTTAGGTGCCAAGGCAAGGGGGGTCGGATTTTATTCTCAGGCCATGTGAGACCACTGGCATGAGGGAAGATAGAGATGGGGTGAGGGATGAGTTCTATTGTAGTATCCTACTGTTATTCCAGGCTAAGCTCTCTGGGCCTGAGCTGTTTAAAAGGTACTACCAGAATTGACTCCAAGAATCTATGGTATCCCAGCCCGTCCCCCTTCCTAGAACCCACATGCCCTCTCCATTGCTGCCCAGCTTACCCTCACTCCTCCTGCATGACAATTCTGGAGCCCTGTCCTCTTAAAGCTTGCCCTGGAACCTTGCTTTGTGGAGGTTCAGCATCCTCCTCTGCTGAAGATATGAGAGGAAGCATGCCATTAGTTTCTCTCTTCAAACCCACAGCAACTCCATAAGTCAGTTGCTATAAACCTCAGAGGAACAGAAGCTCAGGGAGGCTTAGACACTGGTCAGAGGTCCAAGGGCCAATGACCCAGTCTGAGATCTGGCTGGTCCCTAGGCCTATGTTCTTAACTTACCACCTCCCTCCTCTATGTTCTCACAGTCCCCTGAAGCTCCTTTATTGTAGCAGTTAGTTCTACCTGTTTTAGTCACTAATGTCCTTGCCTGCATTTCCTGTTAAACATAGCAGCATGGGCTGGGTCTCTATTGTATCTCCAGCATTAATTCCAGGGGGGAGTCCAGAGATGCTGAACACATGGTAGGCCCTTAACATGAAGCCCACACTTGGGCTAAAATACCCAGTGATCTGCCCGAGGGTGGCCAGGTAGATCAGACAGGGTTTGTTTCTATTCCATAACCTACACTGTGGCTAACCTTGGCACAGAAAGCTCTGGAACAGAGGGTGGGATATAAGCAATGGAGGGGCGTCTCACTGGCCAGCTGCTTTTTCTCCAGAGAGATAAAGGGGATGTGGAGCTGGACGTGGAACCTGGTCTGTACATGGATCCTTTCACAGCAGTGACTCTGGGCTGGCCGGACAGTGACAAGGACCTTCGCTTCCAGTGGTCATGCGGTAGGTGGCCTCAGAGCTCTGATCTTCTCTATCTCACCAGGGAGTGATGGACAACTTTGGTCAACTTTGCTGTTATTTTAAAATCTTCACATGAGCATTACTTATGCCTGATATTAGGTGTGCCTCGTGTGTGCCAGAAACCCATGGAAATGGGGAGAGGGGGAGTCACGGAAAACCAAGGTGGGGTGGCCTTGAAGAGAGAAGATGTGTTATCTGTAGAGAATTTAAGAACAGTCATGAAACTCTAAAAGTCAGTTGTTTTTATCTCCACCTTCTCCTGTCTTCATTGGGTCCCTCCTTTCACCTCAGAGCCCTTGGTAAGCCCCTAGGAGGAGTCTTGACGGGGGAGGTGATGGGGCATTTTATGACAGACCAAGATGGCAGCACTAGTGATCGTTCGGTTGTTTCTATTTTAGAAATGTCTGTCCTCCCTAGTCCAGGGATAGATCTCAGCCACATGTGTGTTCTTGTTAAAGTAAAATGCATGTCTTTCATCCTGTATCTGTTGCTTTTCTTAAAATTCACGAGACATTCTGCATATTTTAATGTCATAGTATCTTCTCCATTTTGATTTTCATAATACATCTTTCCCTTGTCATCTAAAAGTAGACTGCTCCTATTTTGTATAAATGGATAGGTTATGGGGCGTCTAGGGATTTAATTTCCATTCATTCATATGGGAATTTTTTGAGTATTCCCATATAACAGAGTAACAGAGTCAAAGATCATAGAAAATTGGAAGACTTTTGAGTTTAATTGGTAAATGCTCAGGTTACCCTTCCGAATATTAGTTCTCACTACCTGAATTAATAGGGGATACAAACACAGAGCTTAGGAGAGTAAGCTGATGACCTGACTCCTGACATGTCCCATGAACAGCAATCATATTGTAGGGAGCAAGGAGATTGATGGATAAACAATCAAGCAAGGACTGAGAATATGGAGACTTAACGAGCTAGTACCATAAAGCTGGAGATAAGGTGCAGCCTCCCAGATGAAGGCACAGCCCCCCGGGCTCCCAGAGTCCCCCATGGGAATACAAAGCTGTGGATGATTGCTTCCACTTGGAGTGAGAATGACACTAGGGACCAGAATTGCCCTGGACTTTCTCCAGGGTGGGGCTACATGTCCTCCTGGCCCCTCTCCTGCCATAGGCCTGCCTGCTCACCTGTGCAAGCCATGGGTGCAAAGCAGCGACATGTCCTGCAACTATATTCAGAGACTGGATAAACAGGGTCATTTTCCAGAAGTATTCACCTGTAGCACCATTCTGGCAAACCTGCAAGTGAAATTAAAACAACAATATAAAAATCTCTATTTGGAGCTGATTTTCTTATCCATCACCTTTTCTTTGAAATACCCCAAACCAAAAGGTAGTCCCATGGGTCAAAGTCAGGGTTCATGAATAGACACCCATGTTTGCCTATCTCTCCCAGGGCGCTGCTGGGCTCAGTGGAGCGACTGTGTTGACAGGCAGCTGCTCCACACAGACCAGAGGGAGCTGGTGCTTCTGCCGTCCTGCCTGCCCCCGCCTGGCTCTGCCGTGACCCTGCGCCTGGCCATCCAGAGAGACCAGGAGCCAGACAAGCAGAAGGAACAGTGTCTCTACGTGTCTGCCCCTCTGGAACTCAGGCCTCAAGTTAGGTGGGGAAGCGGGAGCAAATTCCTCTAGGGTTGCCATTCGTTTGTCCTTCAGTCAACATTTACTGACAGCCAGCTTGAGCCGGCTCTGACTTAGTGGTGGGCAAAACCAGATCCAGTCTCAGTTCTCTATAGTTACCACCTGGGTCAAGAATGATTTGCACAGATATGATTCTGTGACAACTTCCCCAGCTCAAGGTCAGGGAAGGCTTCTCTCAGGAGAGATGTAGAGAAGGAAGAGGAATTGACTTGGCCAGGAAAATGGGGATTGGAGAGGGAACACAGTGGCCAAGGGAGGAAGTATAGAATACTCTGGAAGTGAAAGAGGTTGGCATGGCTAGAGCATGGAGGAAGAGAGAGGGCAGGAAGAAGCTGGAGGAGTAGGCAGGAGCTGGCTCAGCATGGCCTTGCGCATTAGGTCTAAAATATGACTTTGGATTTCATCCTAAGAGTTCTGGAAAGCCATCCCAGCTTTAAGCAGGCTGAGGGCATGATCACATCTTGCTTCAAGATGCTGTGATAGCAGGTGGAGACAGACTGGAGGGGGTAAGAGAAGTCCAAAGAGATCGTTTAGGCTCTTCCAGGAATCAAGGCAGGAGCTCAAAATCTTGCTCTATCGGCCAGGTGCCTGCAGGAAGCAGGTGGCTCACTCAAAGTGGGTATAGCTGATGGTTGGATAAAGGGCCTACTTATAATGCGGGCAGGGGTAAGAGAATGAGCCAAAGTGAGGACGTGGGGCTTCATCAGGGGAGGCCGTGATGCCTCTGAGGACTGCAGAGCTAAGATGGCGGAAGCTGTGGTCGCAGCTGAAGGAACACAGCCTCTGCCAACTGCAGCCTAGCAGACGAGGAGCAGAGGAAGTGGTGGGTAACTACCCCCTCCTCTCCTCTTTCCCTCCAACCCCACCCTCCAATCTGGACCCAACCAGAAGCCAGAGGGTGTGAGAGTGTGGGCACATCAGTCCATAAGGTTCAGTCTCCCAGTGCACAGAGCCACTAAGATGGAAACTGGGCTGTGGGCAAATGGACAATACCCGGCACACGTGCTCAGAGGACATCCAGCTTTATGTAAAGACGTGTAGGCAGACACAAGAGCTTTATGCAGTTACAACTGAAAAGGTCTGGGCATGGGTTGGACACATCCAGAGCAGCTCACTGGCTCAAGGGAAGGAGAAAGACACCAAGAGAAAGTTCAGGACTTGAATCAAGAGGTAGTTCGAGTCCCAGTCCCTCACGGGGACAAATCACATCAGTTCTCTGAGCTGGCTGGCTGGTCTGTGATCTGGGATTCCAACGTGGCGCTCAGAGGGTGTGATGAGCCCTTGGCTAAGGTAAAAACAATGAAAGCATCATGAATTGTGGTGTGCAGCCTATGAAAGCTCAGCCTTCATTTATTATTATTGGAGCTAGAGGGAATCACAGTATTGCCTGCTCTTATCCCCTCACTTTGCAGGTGAGGAAACTGAGGCTCGGTTTGGTTACATTCTGAAGTGGCACAGGATTCTAGACCCTCCTGTGCTTTGCATATCATTATCCTATGCAGTGAATGAAGTAGGAATTCTGCCCATTACCAATCACCCCACCTTCATGACCTGGGCCGGTTATGGGAGGGTGGGAGGGAAAGGGCTTGCTTTTACTCCACCTTTTATTCCCCATCTTCTCAAAGAACTTGAGAAGAACAGGGCAAACAACCAGGCAGGTGGCCCCCATGCCTAGTCATCGTCCTCAACTGTCTCCCTTGCAGCTGTGAGAAGAACTGCAGGCCAGTGAACAGTAGTGACAATGTCGTGCTCAGGGTCACCATGGGGGATGACTCCCCAGCAGCCATGTTCACCTGGTACTTAGATGTCACCCCACTGGAGAAGGTGAGGACACTGGAAGCCATTCAAAAATGGAATAGTCACCCTCCTTGATTGACCAGACACATGCCAACATCCAGTACTGGGCCAGGGGGGAGTGTGTGTTTGTGGGGGGGTCTCCCCAGAGGAAATCCAGGGTGCTGGCCAGGACAGAGATGGGGTGCAGCAGATGCTGCTGGTGCCCTAGCTGAGTCTCTCTTGCCAGGCCCTGGATTCGTCCCTAGCCACTGTGGAGTGGACTGGCCACAGACTAGTACCTGACAGGGGGTCAGGCTGAGGCTGGAGGCCTCCAGGAACTGCTGCTTTGCCTAGTTCTGTCCTCACCCTGCTCCACACACCCATGCCACCCCCTCCACTCGTTCTCCCAGTCTCTGTCAATTCATGGCTTGCACAGAAACCCCTGCCTCAGAGTCCGCTTATAGAGACCAGCACAGGACAAATGTCCTAACAATGCTGGGAGCGGTTATTTGGGCTGAGCTGGGGGAAGCAGGTGGCGCCTGCATCCCTCCATTGGACACAGAGCAGAAAGGCCTCCCGGGGATCAGAAGCTGCTGCTCTGCTGAGGTCCAGGCCCACTATAGCCTTGGGGACTCTGGGACTGTTCTCTTTCAGGCCGAACCCCTCCCGGCGGCCTGCAGACTCCCAGGACTCTGGCCCCGTTCTTTAACCCTCCTTCAGAGGGACACATCCACGCTGCTTCTGAACAGCAACTTCCTGCAGGCCTGGGGCGAGACCGTCCGGATCCGAGTCACAGGTATGAGGTCTCCCTTTGGTCCGGATCCCACTTATCTTGGAAAGAGACTCAAATCGAACCCAGAAGCCAGAATCATGGGCCATCAGTGTAGGGTGGGGCCACATCTGGGCTCTGGTGTTCGGCCCACCACTTTGCAGCCAGGTGGCTTGAGGCAAGCAATTAAACCTTTCTGGGTATGTTTCCGTACATGTAACTGGCCATAATAAAACCTCCCACCTCCGATTACACTGTGCAGATGGATGAGACCACAGCGTGGTACAAATAGGTCAAACTGGGGTCGTGCCAGCTGCCCTTCTCATGAAAATCCAGCCCAATGTGGCAGGAAATGTTGATTCTCAAAGAGACCCAAAAATGGGTGACTAATCCTTTTGAGGTGGTTTCCTTTGATTCAGTGTCTCTCAGAGCGTCCCATAGACCATCCAGATAAATTTATCCCACCCTGTGGGGTAAAATGTACACTCCTGGGCCCACTTCAAATCTTCTGAATTAAGTCTAGATCAAGACATTAATTGTAGTTGTTGAAAATTCTCTTTAAGCCCTATTCGTCCATATTCTTTTTGGAAAAGTCAGATGACTAGACCAGGTGGTGTGCAGGTCACCTGAGGTCTCATCCCGGTGCTGGAAGGAATGTAGGAATGTGGCTTTAAGTGGGATCAGCCTGTTTCCAGATCTGGCTGGGGCCTTTCCGTGGTGATCCTGAGGGAGTCATTGTCTCCCTTTTCTCCAAGTTCAGTGAGAAAGCTACTCTTCTTAGCCTCATTTTACAGGTGAAGAACTGGCTCTCACAAAGGTCACATCCAAGGTCACAAAGCTAGAAAATGGTAGAACTAGGATTCAAGTACAGATCTTTCTGATTCTGCTCCTTTCTTTCTGTACAATTTTAGAAAGTGAGGCCTTGAGGTCTCCCTGGTGGTGCAGAGGTTAAGCGCTGCGCTATGGAGCTGTCGGCAGCAGCGGCGATGCAAGCTCAACGCCCAGCTGGGGAGATTCCCACATGGCGTGGCAGACCTCTTCTGCCTCGCCCGCTGCTCCCCTCAGCAGTGTATTTCTGACGATCTGCCTGTTCTGCTCCCCACTCTGTCTCTGGTGAACCCTCTCCCCGCCCCACGCCTCTGGCCTGTACCCCAGCTTGTATGCATAAATAAAAAATTTTTTAGAAAAAAAAAAGTGAGGCCTTGGGAAGGCCCGCATCAGAGGCAGCTGTTGGCGATGCAGATTTCTGTGTACTGCCCAGAATCTCCAGAGGACACTGAGGCGCTGGATCCGGACAGCAGTCAGGGAGCTGCATGTTTAACAGGCTGGGGTGATCCTGAGGCATGGGGGAGTTGCTGTGAACCATCCAGGCCCCTAACTATCCCCTGTCTTCACTATCCAGCAGTGACCGGGCAGGCCTATGGGGAGGACACCTATGTCATCAGCTCCCTGCCTCCCCCCGAGGTGCCCACCTGCACCATTGTCCCAGAGGCGGGCACTGTGCTGACGAGCTTTGCCATCTTCTGCAACGTCTCCACCTCCCTGGGTCCCCTGGAGCACTGCTTCTGTCTGGAATCAGGTACCACCCAGGACTCTGTGCTCCCTTCAGCTCAGGGCTCGACTGCTCCAAGAACAGGGCCCCATCTTTCTGGGGGCTGCAGAGAGTATATCCCTCATGTGAGAGGTATGCAAGATAAAGACACCCCTCCCCCCATTTCAAACCTCAGCCACACACCTCGGAGGGAGGAGAAACAGGTCCCCTCAGTATCTCCTCTACCACTACAGAGGCCAAAATGACCTCTGTCCTGGCATGAGGGACCTGAGAGGACTGAATGGCCGAGAATGCCCACGGGCATGGCCATGTGGACCACAGCCAGGACCCCACCCCCAGCCCACTGTCGGGGAAGCCATGAGCCCTTGGAAGTGTGCAGCTACTCAGGACAGACACGGGTCTCATTCACACTCGTCGGTGCTCTTATCCCGCTGACCACTTAGCGAGAGGCAGCTGGGAATGGGGGCGTCACAGAACACATTGAGGTGAATGGTAACATATCTGGTGGGACTGGGCTTCAGACCCCGATCCCACTGTGCAACACTCGCAACACTGCAGCCTGCATCAGCTTGACAGCTCACACCCCAGGACAGCAATAGCACATCGGCAGAAGGCACAGCATCTGCCCACACAGCATCTGCTGTCCTGGTTTGGGGGTGACTGGCCTCCAGAGGGTTCATCTGACCTTCGTCTACTCCCAACGGGCTCTGGCATTTTACCACCCTCACACGAGCTCTGAGAATGTTCAAGTCAGATGGGAACTTTCTTCCAAAACCAGCCACCAGAAGTATGGCTGGAGGGCTCCTTAATATCCATCACCAAACACAGTGACATAAATGAAATGCCTTGAAAGGTGGGTGCAAGTTATCCTGAGACCCCAGGGAGGGTGGTTTCATCCGTGGGCTCTGACTGGGCCTGAGTTTGGAGGACAAACCTCAAGGAATGGAAGTAGATTTCACTTCAAACCTGCATCCCCCTAAATGGAAAGGCCAGGTGAGTCCTCCCGTCCCTACTGGTGAGCCCCTGTCCTTCCTCTGCCGATCTACCTCACACAGGTGCGTAAGGAGGCAGGGAAGTATGATCATTAACTGCCACCTCATGCTTCATGCCTGCTGGCACAGACAAAGTGACAAGCGATTCCAATGAAGGGGACCCCCTTTAGGGACACAAAGGATATGCGTGCATACATTATTACAACGGATGTGTACTGAGTGTCAGATTCTGCCCTCGGTGCTAGATAGGCAGCAGTGAACAAAATAGGGTCCCTTCCTTCACGCTGCCGCGGTGAACAAAGGGCTGTGTATACAAAGCGTGGTCGCGACAGGCCACAGTGCACAGCCTGGCAGTGCCATCTAGGCCGGGGTCTTTGCCTGTGCAAGTTCACACGACCACCACAAGCAACGCTTGACTGTGTCTACAGCTACTGGTGGCGACTGGCGACAGACAACAGGAGGTGCTGTTGTGGAGAAATGGCAAGGCCTTTGTCTGGAAGGTGGCCTTTGAGCTTGGATATGCTTTGAGCTAATCTTGAGTATCTCCTCTTCTCTCTCCTCTTCCTTTCTTTTTGTAATTAGGTTTACCATCTTGAATTTTAAAAAAAGGAAAAAAAACATGAATGGGAGATTTTTGCAGACGTTTTCATGGATTTTAGTAAGAGTATTCCAAAATCACAGCAGCGTGAGAGTACCTAGAAAGGACAGTTCATCAGTATATACAACTGTCTCCATGCTGAAAATAGGGAGTCCCCGAGTCTGACATGACTTCGTGACCCGCGGCTCTGGCTCTCCCTGGGTGGAGTGCTGCCTCCTTAATTGTTCAATCTCCACTGCTAGGTTCCTGTCTGCACTGCGGCCCTGAACCTGATCTCCTGTCAGCTTATCTGCCACTGGGAAAAGAAAACAATGACTTTGTGCTGACAGTGGTCATTTTCCTCTCCAATGGAGTGGGTGACAGACAGCAGACCCATGCAGCGGTGAAGGTAGGGGTGGGGGTGGGGGCCTGTTGTCTCTTTACTGAGAAAAACCTGACCCGTCTGACCCTTACCAAGAGGGTGGCTGGTAAACAGAGAGATGAGGGCGTGATCATGAGTTGATTCAATCATTCCATCAACAAATATTTACAGAGCTCCTCCTGTGTGCCAGGCCCTGGGGATACAGAGGGGCTCCCCCTCTGTAGATTTTATGATCAGTAGTCAGTGCAGGGCTAGGGGTGGAGGCTGTGGGGGCTGGAGCAGAAGGACCCAGGGATGTGTTAGACGAGTACCTTCAGAGCCCATAGGAAGAAGGACCAAGATCAGCCAACAGGGCTCCATGCTGAGGCAGACTAAAATCCCAGTAAATGTGAGGATCGGGAGCCAGGTGGAGTGGGAAGGGATGGAAAGATTGACCTGGAGGGCAGTGAGGGGTGAAACAATGACTTGTCTGAGGCTTGACTGGTGCAAGGGGGTCCCAGTTGCCCTCAAAGTGCCAGAAAGTACCCAGAGCCCCCACGCCAGGTCTGCTCTGGTTTTCCACAAGATCCATGGATTCACACTCCAGGTACTCGAACGAGTAGTAGTGCTTGCGACCTCCCCCACAGGTGGGACTTGGAGACGCCCCTGCCGAGGATGTGGCATTCCAGGCTGCAGTATCTGAGAAAGTCACTGCTGCTCTGCAAGACGAGCAGGGTCCCGAGCGACTCTTCCAGCTGGTCAGGTCCGTGTCCTCCATGCTGGACCAGGAGCGACAAGGGCAGGGCTCTGGGCAGTCACCAGGAATGGACGCCAGACAGAAGGTACTCCAGATGGGCTCCTTTATCCCTCCTGCTGGGTGCCCTGGGGTCTGCAAGCAATCATTCAGGGTGGAAGTGGGGTTCATGATTCTGCTAATTCAGGACAATCAGAGCCATTAAACTCAAGTTCCTGAGCGATTTTGCATGTGAGATGACAGTCACAGATTCCAGGGACTAGGACATGCACATCTTCGGGAGGTTACATTCTGGATACAAGATGCTTACCGAGCACCCCATGGGCAAACAGAGGTCTATGAGGTTTGGGAAGTCCGCAATGAACCCAATCTTGCTCTGACCCCACAACTTTCTGAAACCACTTCATGAAGGCACTGGAATTACATTCCCTCTCCCCCCTTCCTTCCTCTGTACCAAGGTCAGAGAACGCATGCTGACATCACTATCTTCAGTCACTGCCACCCTGGGGGACATGCAGAGGGTGCAGGGGCTGGCCGAGGTACTGAGAGAGGTGACCCATCACAGTGAGGAACTCTCGCCCTTGGCCCAGGTGAGTAGTTCTTATCCGCTCAGTCAGGCCAGGCCACCAAGTCTTCCGCCATCTTGTTTCCAAGGTCCTACCTGGGTGGCTCCAAGGGAGAGAAAAGGGTCCCACAGTCCCACCTGGTGAGCACCTCGAGGCAGTAACTGCCTAGCTTAATCACTGGGTCACGTGCATGCCCAGATGCCGCTGCCCTGCCCCCTAGTCACGTCCCCCATTTCAGTTCCCACCAGCCTGATGTCAGTTGCCAACTCCTACCTTTCTTTGCCTAGGAGCCTTCTCCGACTTCCACTCCCACCCCGAGCTCACTCTGCCTACCCACATGGCGGATTGGACTTTTCAAGGGACTGATGCAGCACTGAGTGATTATTGTAGTTGGGGTGCAAATACTCTGGCTCCCCCCACTTTGTGGGTAACTCCCAAGCAGGACCAAGCCCCAGTAATAGGCTAATCACACTTTCTGCTCTTTCTGGTCTCATGTAATACGTGTTCCCAGGGATCACGTCCAGATGCCCCGGGGTATGCTTCTTGGAGAACTCTAAATACCAGGTTTCCAAGGCAGCCAAAAATTAATCCCTAAGACAGTAAAAGGGGATCTACCTTGGCTCTGCTCTCCCACTCTGTCAGGAAGTTGTACCCCTCAAATTACCCAGTCTGAGGCCCGCAAGGATGACCTTTAATTCCGGAGTCATAATGCTATCAACATCACACTTCCCTTTCACATACCCATTTGCTCATCCCTCCATTCTATGTGCAGGCATCTACACATGTACCTGTTTTCATCCATTCCTCAATCTTTCCATTCATTCATGAATGCATTAATATATTCATTCATTCAACAAAAACCTCCTGGACGTCTAGCATATGCAACTTGAGAATTCAGTGGCAAATTGCACAGACATGGCTGCACTCACGGCGCTTTCAATGGGGCAGCGAGACATTAAACCAGTAATTTCACAAATACATATATAAGACTCTGTCAAGAGCTATGTCCATCCAGCCATCCACCGTCCATCCGCCTATCCATCAGTCCATCCATCCATCCGCCCACCCACCCTCTCAGTGAATGTTTACTAAATGCCTACTATGTGCTAGTAGTACAAAGCACTGTGGGAAGCATTCAGAGATGGACGAGGCTATTCTCTTGAAGAAACTTACCATTACTGTAGGGCTGGAGGACCTAGTTTCAAGTCGGCAATACAGGCGGCCTGTGTGATGGGCCTGGCTCAGATCTTCCTTTTTTGTGTCCAAACCTCGCTCCACTTCACTGCAGCCCTTGAATGGTACAGGGGATGGTCTATCCCAGGGAGGGTTCATGCTGTCTTTCCTTTTCCTTTGGGTGAACACAGTGGGAGGCCAGCTGGGTGCTACAGCATGCCAGTGAGGCCCTGTTGGCAGTGAGTGCCAAGGCCCATCCTGAGGACCAGAGGCGCAAGGCGGCCGCGAGGGACCTGTTTCAGGCTGTGGGCAGCGTGTTGGAAGCTTCCCTGAGGAACAGACCAAAAGAGACCGAGGAGGCCAGTGATACCCAGGTAGGTGTCCCAGACCAGGTGCAGACCTCTACACCTTTGGGGTGCCCAGCTCCCACCAGCATCTCGACATGACTCTCCCCTCTTACAGATGAAGAAACTGAGGCACAGAGGATAGAGTCCTTTCAAGGACGCTGGGAGAAAGGTTGAGGACGAGAGCTCCCAGGAGGCACTGTGGATGTGGACTGAGTGCAGGCTCCAGAATGGGGCAGCCTGAGTATCACCCCTGCTCCATCGCTACAAGCCTTGTGACCAGGGCAAGTTGCAAAATTCCCTTAGTTTTACTTCATCTGAAAATTGAGGGACTCTACCTCACTCTACATAAGCCACCAATTGGAGAGCTCATATTTCCATCTTGCAAGTTTGGTCTGAAATCCTCTTTTACTGACCCAAGAACATGGAATGTTCTTAGAAGAAAGGCAGCCCAAAGTAAGAATAAATACAGCACAGCTACATCTGGTACCTAAGGGGCACGGGCTCTCAGGACCTCATCACAAGTTTCTGCAAAGCCCATTTCTGGCTGCCCCATGGGCTTTATCACATGGGGCCATCACTTCTATTCAGGAAGAACTGAGACGTATGTGCAGGGATGCACACACTCACCCACAGACACTCATACTCACACACACCCACCAATACCAGCCAACATTCAACCACACCCACCTGGAGACACACACACCCATATCCTAAGTGCTCAGCCTCACACACTCACAGAGATGCACACTTACTGCACATCATCACACTCAACCACACAACTGCATACACTCTTACAAACACACAGACTTGCACCTACAGTTGCAGTGATATGCAGAATGACATGTTCACACATCCATGCTCCAACACTTCTACTCACCCTGAAACCCACATTCACATTCACACCAACTCACACACAGACTCATTCATACTCACACCCACTCACACCCACACACTCACACACACTCACACCCACACACTCAAACACACTCACACAGTTGCCTTCAAAGACACAGTCTCTCGAGCACACACACTCCCTGGGCCCTGACAGGAATTCTTTGCAAATATCTAGCCCTTCGTGGGGCCTCATGCCAGCCTTGACTTCAGTGAGGCTGTGTTTTCACCTGGGGGTTAGGAGGGGTGGGAGTAGCATTAGCCCAGGTGACCCCATGATATGACTTTGCCTGTGGTTTTCCATTTTCCCATGAGTAAGGCTGGGCTGTGGGTGGGTGTTGGGGTGAAATGCAGTGGTAGGAGAGGCCCCCTGTCATGGCTCAGAACATGGGAGCCACATGCCTCACTGCCTCACTGCCTCACCGTGAGTCCTGGCTCTTCCTTTGTCAATGTGCAACCTCCACGGGTCACCAACTCTGTCTGTGCTTTTGTTTCCCCATCTGCCAAAGGAAGAGAATAAATGCACCAGCCTCAGGATCATCAGAAGAGGAAAAGGGCTAGCATGAGGCTCGGGCTAGAATCCTTGTAAGCGATGGAGGGGGCATCACTCTGTTCCCTACAGCACCCGGCACTCACTAAACAGTGTTCTTCACCATCGCGTCCTTGTTCTTCTGCCCTCTCTGGGTCCCTGCTGGGTCCCTGTGGAAAGTCTCAGACTAAGCTGATGACAGTACCCAGAGGCGGCCACGGAGACCGGCCCGTAGCAGTGTCCCCTGCTTCCTTTTCCAGATGGTGCCTGTGCCCCAGCTGCTCGGAGCCGTGGAGTGGGTGCAGGCTGCCCTCCTGCTGGGGAGGCTGCCCGGGGGCCCTCCAGCCACACTGGCTGCCCCCTCCATCGCGGTGTACACAAACAGGTAACCAGCCACACCGTAGCCCCCCACAAAAGTTTGGCCCCTGACCTGGATGAGACCTGTGACAGGCAGAGGGCAGGAGGCCAGCTTGGGAGGGAAGAATGGGGCACGAGTGAGGAGCAGGAGGGCTTCTCTCGGCGAGAGCTGCTGTAGGGTTGAACAGCAGAGGCAGGGAAGTGCTAAGTGCCAGTCCCGGAGTTAAAGCCACCAGGAGTCCTGCGAGCTCGTGCTGTGCTGTGTAGGCCCTGGGGAGGCTGAAGGAAGGAGCACAGGCCACCTTCAATTCACCTGCTGTGTCTGGCCAAGCCAGGGTGCCTCAGTGCCTTCCTGAGCACGTGTATCCCATGGACCCCCTCATTACTGGGGGCACTTCTCTCTCCATTCCTCTAACAGACATTCATCCAGCTGGGCTGGACGGCACTGCTGGGACCCCTGCACCCAGCACCCATCCTTGGTTCCTTGTGCCAGGACAGCCCTCTTGGGTCCCAGGGGCAGTTTCCTGAAGCAGCACCCCAGTCAGAGCTGGGAACTAAAACCACACCCCCTGTCTACTCAGACATCACAAGGCCAAAGGCCAAAATAGATGGGCTGGGAGCCCATGACCTCAGATTCAAGTAGGAAGGGGAGATGAGCCTGCGGAAATGCCTACATCAAAGCTCACTGCTCATTCCACTGTGTGCCAGGCAGTGTAAGCCAACTGGCAAAAGCCCTGTCCTCGAGGAGCCTGTCATCGGCGTAGGACACAGCGGCTGCCTTCTAGCCTCCTTCTGAGGCAGAGCCACCTCAGGGAGTCACAAGGAGCCACCCACGCTGACAGGAATGGGGGCTGCCTGCAGGCTGAGAGGTGTGCAGGTCTGCCTCTGACACTGACTCTTTCCTGTCTCCCACCGCTGCGGTTCTCACCTTGTGGCCAGAATCCAGCCCCGGAGTTGGCGCGGCTCCTCTGTGCACATCGCTGCTGTCAGCTCTGCCACCTTTATCCTGCCTGCCGCCGCCTCCCTGGGCTTGGAGAACACTCAGGATCCTGTGGACATAAGGGTAACAGCAGTAATGAGGCTGTGGGAGCAGCCCTTCACAGTTTGCAGAGCTTGCTGACATAAACAGTTCAGTCACGTTGAGTGCGTCTTAACAATGACATGCCATTATTATGCCCTTGGACTGATGAGGGTCAGCAGCTGACCCAAGGCCACGAGCAAGGTGGCAGAGCTGGGATTCATACAGGCCTCCCGACTCCCCAGTCGCTCCCCTTTCCACTACACTGTAAACTCCTCCTGCAGCCTTGGTTGCATTAGTCATTGGAGCTGAAGTTCTTTGGCCTTTGCTCCATCACTGGGAAATGGCAAACCTGGGGATTCTTTCTGTTTCCCAATTAGGCACATCTGACTCTCTGCTCCTGAGCCCCAGAGCAAGCAAATGAGCATCTTTCTCTTAAAGGCTTGTTGGCTTTGTGGGAAGAGTGGCTCAGAGTGTTTGATAGTCCAGTAACTTCTCAGCTGAGACAGACCCAATTTTCTGAGGCCACAGCCCCAAGGGCAGACACATGCTAGTCAGCAGCTATAGTTCAAGGAGGGCACCATTCACCCTGCAGGGCAAGCGCTCCTGTTCCCAGTCCTCAAGAGGCTGTGCCAGCCCTCCTTTTTCTTGGTTTCAGATGATGAGCCTCCCACAGAGCCCCTTTCCAGTCCAAAGTCACTTTGATGTCAGTGGAACCATTGGTGGCCTCTGTCTGACCAGCCCTAGTGGACAGCGCGTCCCTGTGAAGAATGTGTCGGAGAATGTTGAGGTACATGTTACTAGCTGTCACAAGTCAGGTGGCTTCTGACTTCTTCTTCATCTTGATTGGTTCCAAAAATTGATCAGTTATGAAAAAAATGGATGAAAGGGGAGAATCATTAAATATTATTCTCACCCTACCGTAGACATTGTATTTTATTCCCCGCCCCTCCATAGGAAAATTCTATGAAATATTTTTAAAGATTTATTTACTTATGCATACAAGCTGGGGTGCAGGCCAGAGGTGTGGGACAGTGAGAGGGTTCACCAGAGACAGAGTGGGGAGCAGAACAGGCAGATCGAAGGAAACATACTGCTGAGGGGAGCAACGGGTGAGGCAGGAGAGGTCTGCTGCGCCATGTGGGAACCGACAGCTCCACAGTGCTGCGCTTAACCTGTTGAGCCACTAGGGAGGCCCCATATGAAACATTTTTTAATTAAAGGTCATACCTCTTCCCCATAATCCTCTATCACAATCCACTGGCTCCCCTCCTCCGGTAGCCTCAGTTCTGCAGTCTGATTTCTAGGGTTTGGTTTTGTTTGTTCCTTGGCTTTGTTTCTCTATAGTCCACATATGAGTGAAACTATCCAGTATTGTCTTTCTTCTGACTTAAGTCTCTTAGCATAATTCCCTCTAATTCCATCTATGTTATCGCAAATGGCCAGATTTCATCTTTTTTATGAGTAGAATTACATTGAGTAGATAACTACATCTTCTTTATTCACTCATCTGTCCTTGGGCACTTAGGCTATTTCAATAACTTGGTTTTTATAAATAGTGCTGCAATGAAAATTTTATTTTAACTTAAGATTCTAAGTGCACATCATTGCTAATCTGTGGGTATACAACTTAAAAGTTCCTTTGTGTCTGTAGCCTGGAGTCTTAATTATCTTCACTACATGAGTTCTCCCCATAGCACAGCCTCTAAAATGTCCAGCTAGATTTTCCTTTAAAGTTAAGCAAAACCATAAGCACACCCATGGTGCGGTATGTCAAATGCTTTTGAGATTTTAATGACTTTTCTCTATAGTTCTCATCGATGACTAATTCAATAACAATTTTCAAAAACTCATCTGCTTTCAAAGCACTCAAGTTTTTATGCAAATCATTCTTATCACTTCGTCACGTTGTATCACTCTGAAATAGTATTAAAGTGGACCTTTAGAATCACAATGGACAGAAGCAGGTTTGGGCTCAAATGCAGCTGCCTGTTGGTGAGCCTACAACTTGGCGGGAAGGAAAGAGCTGCCAGGGTTACTAGGTGAAGGAGTTGGGTTGGGTTTTCTGGAAGCAGGCACAGAGAAAGAAGGTGCAGTGCAAGGTAAAAACTGGAGTTTAATACCTGTGTCGAGTAAAGACAGGACCAGGCAGAAGAAGTCATAAGGAGCCTCAGTCTGCAGCAAAGATTAGCCAGCAAGGTTGTACTAATTGCATGTGTTTATCTTCTGTTATTTGTGATGTTTTGATATTTTCAAAATCTTGCTGGCTGGAGAGAGGTTGCCGCTCCAGGGTCAGCCAATTCTTAGAGATAGCAAAGGGTTCAACCAGGGCACACCATTCACGTGCAGACCAACCAACCCCCAATACAGCCCCCCAACCCACCCCTATATCTCACTCTCATGCACCATACTCCTATTTCCCTGTCCTAAAACCATCCAGGGTTCCGGGCCACTAGAGACCACCCCTAGAGTCAGAAGCCCACTGGGGTTATTCAAACTGACCAAACCTAAACTGTACTCAGCCCTGCTTTGCCTAGCCTCTGGAAACACCAATATGAAGGCTCTGGCCTGGCTTTCTGCTGTGCCTGCGTCTGCTTCCTGACCGGGTGCTTCTCCTGTCGTCCTGCATGGCAGGGCGGCCCCTTCCTCTCAGGAACTGTCAGTCACAACTTCTTTCATGGTACTGATCTCCCCAAGCCATCACTTCCATATCTTAAAGTCCCACAGTACACGAGACCAGAGGGACCCACTGCAGGCCAACACTTCCGGGTGTTTCACGTCTCTGCTTGCTCATTCACTGAAGGCAGGAGCCCCCGGAGGGCTGTGCCCTCCAGGGAGGCAAGAAGAACCCTGAGGAGCTAAGAGCTAAGAGCTCATCACGTCCTGTGACTGGCAGCAGGTTCCCCCTAGAAGTGCGAGTTGGGTGGCCCAGTCCCACATCTACTCTTGAAGGCCAGGAGCAGTAAGTAAACAGTGCATGGTGGGCATCGATCAGGATGTTAAAAGGGGGGTGGAGGCATCAGCTAACCTGGAGAACTGATTAAATGGCGAGTGGTTATGAGACTCACTTCTAATGTAAGAATAACAGCAGCAGTTAATTGTTGAGTGTGGCTGTGTATCTAGTACTGCATCAAGCTTTTTGAAAATGGTAACATCTTTCCTACTCTCAATGGGTCTGTATTCCACTGATGACAAGGAAACTGAGGCTCAGAGTGGTTTGTTAATTGCCCCAGGGTTCCAGAGTTCATTTGGGGCAGAGCCAAGGTCCACACTGACATCTCTCTGCCTCTATGGCCTGAGGCCCTCACTTATACTTTCTGCCTCCCACCACCATCCATGCCACATAGCACCATGGTTCACACAGCACCTTGGGACATCTGTCCATGCAGATGTACCCCCGAGCTAGGGTGCACAGCTTGCTGAATGTGGTAGGCTGACTAATGGTCCACTAAAGTGACCCCATACTCACCCAGGTCACCTGACAGGGCAAATGGGACCTTGCAGGGGTGATTTAGTTAAGGTTCTTGAGATGGGGAGAAATCCTGGATGATCTGGGTGGACCCTTATTATCACAAGGTCCCTAAACAGGCAGGAAGAGGGGGAGCTGAGCACAGACGGGAAAAGGCAGTGTGATGGCAGAAGCAAGAAATGGGGGTGATGTGAGGTAGGGGCCATAACCAAGCCAGGCAGGGAGCATCCTGGGAAAGGCAAGCAAGTGGATTCTCCCTGGAACCTCCAGAAGGTGCCAGCCCTGCCATCATTAGCCCTCTGGGGTTGATTTTGTTCTTCTGACCTCCAGAACTGTGAGACAACAGATACGTGTTACAAGCCACCAGGACTGCGGGCATTTATCACAGCGACCCGAGGGCACCCACATCATTCTGGGGCCAGCTCCAGGTGCTGCCCAGCTCTGCACAGCAGCTCTGATCCTGGCATTCCCATGCGAGCACACCTGTGGTTTGTCTCTGGTGACAGATCCTGCTGCCCCGGCCTGCAGAAGGGCACAGGGAGCCGGCTGTGCTGAACCTGACCCGACCTGAAGTTTTGTGGGTGAACCTGACGTCCGCAGGAGCAGCTTTGGGGATCCATCTGCACTGGAGACCAGCTGTCCCACTCATACTCAGCCTGGGCTTTGGCTACCACCCCAATGAATCCAGCTTTGATGCCAGAGTTCTCCTCCCGCCAACAGTTACTCCAGGTAGCTAGGCCACGAGGCCAGTTTCTTGAGTGGCTTTAGGGTACAGTGGGGGAGGGGAGAGTGTGACCTGCTTAAAACTTGAGAATCAGAAGGCTTAGGGTTTATTTTTGTTGTTGTTGTTTAGCACCATTAGATGAGCACTTACTATATGCCCTAAAGAAGCTTGGAGAACTGACCCCTGGCAATCCCCATGACAACCCTGGGGGTGGGGAGTATTGAAACTTCTACTTTCCATATATGACCAGAGAGGTTAAGTAACTGGTCCAAAGTTACAGAGCCAAGAAGGGAGAGTCAGAATTTGAGTCATCATGGGTCTTACCTGGAAGCATGCTCTGCACACAGACCTGGGATGCCTCCTCTTCCAGGCTCCTGGCTTGGGGGAGAGAATATCCGTAGGATATGGGGACACCATCAGGGTCCTATGATGTTTGCTCCAGTCTCATGGAAGCTTCAGGCTAACCACAGGTCCCTTCCTGCAGAATGGTCATCCACATGGATCCTGAGCCCAGGGGACCTGAAGTTTGGAGAAGGTGTCTACTATCTGACGGTGGTCCCCGAGTCTGATTTGGAGCTGAACCCCAGCAGGGATCTCACAGTTGGCATCACCACCTTCCTGTCCCATTGCGTGTTCTGGGATGAGGGCCAGGGGACTTGGAACAACTCTGGGTGCCAGGTGAGGAGAGTGAAGGAAAGAACAGAATGGTTCCATGTATCCAGCTTGCTGAGAGCCCCTATTCAGTGCCTCTGGGGTGTCCTCTATGGGGCCTCTGCACATGCACATCCTTGCAGCTGAATGCCCTCTCCCCCAGTCTAGTTAACTCCTTCCACAAGCATCACTTTCTTGAGAAAAATGTTCTCAATACATGGGGGAAGCCAGATGGCCTACTGTAAACTCTCAGAGCACACTGGCTTGCCGCCTTGTGACCCTAGGCAGAGGGGTGGGCTTATATTTACTTAGGTGCATGTATGCTCTTCGGGGCTCTGGGGGCCCCTCAAGACAGGAGCTGTGTGCCCTGCTCACCACTGGAACAAATGACCATCGAGCAAATGGACAAGTAACCGGAAGCCCCATCACTCTGGGTGGATGAGGCACCAGGGTGTCATTTCCAAGGAAATGAGCTCACAGCTAGTCCTTTATTCTGTGCACCAGGTGCCGTGTTCCTCACTCTTCAGAGCTTCTGAGTAGAGTTGTGGGTTTTCATTGATAAATTACCAGGGCACACGTACACGAATGTGGGACGTACAGAGGTCATGTGTGGAAGTATGTCATAGATCAAAGATTAGACTCCCTAGTACCATGTGCTTGATATTCATTATAGATATAGAGGCAAAGCTAAACTATAGCTGTCAGTACAGTCATATATCAGGTTATATTCTGAGAACGCCTCATGGGGTGATTTCATTGCCATGTGACATCATAGAGCGTAATCACATCAACCTAGATAGTGCAGCTGACCACACACTGGGCTCTACACTACAGCCTGGGGGGGGACCACCTGTGTACATGTAGTCTGACATTGACTAAAATGTGACAAGAGATGCCTAACTGGACAGATACAGATACACAAGGTCACCAAGGAAACTTAAGTAATGGGACCATCAAGTTTGGACAGAATCTCACCACTGAATTCTCTACATGGCCAACAAAAGTTCCAACTCCATGAACTGTAGACCTTGTCAGGGTAAAGGCAAACTTGTTATGGGGTGGAATGTGGTCTGAGAATCTGTATTCTTACTTATGTATTCTCTTGAAGGATACTAAAGGTGCAACTACTGCTGTGAGGGGATCCTGAGATCCATTTCCAGTGTTCAGAGGGGTCTGGTGCTTGAAAGACTGGGAAGCCACCGCCCTCTGGGTCTTTGTGACAACCCCGGAGGACGAGGGTGTCAGGCGTACCTCACCTGGCCCTGAGTTCCCAGCACCGAGGTGGCCTTGTAACTGGCACCTGCTTGGGTTTCTTCTCTGAAACTAGCCTCACCCCTTCTAGGGGGTCAGGTGTTCCCATAAGCCTGAACCCCATGTGAAACCTGTCAATAAACAGTTGGCGCCATGCCTGGGGTGGGGGTGGAGGTGTGTCAGCCTTTCCCTGGGTGACTCATTAAAGGAGGCAGAGAGGGAGACAAGTGTCACCTGGCCACCTGCTGGGGCTGCAGGGTTTCTTCCTCCCAGGCAGGGGATGGGCAGAAAAGTCTCTCCTGCCAGCATGCACTGCTCCCCCACCTCTTCACCTCACTTGGACCCTGGAATGGAAAGGTGGGGTGGGTGATGGGTTGGATTAAATCTTTCCCCACCAAAAGGCACTGGGCTGATTGTAATCCGGTCCAAGGCTTTCCTGAAGGCCTGCCCCTAATGCAGGGGATGAATGAAGAGCACCCACGAGATCCTTGTCCTGGTAGTTTCCTGTTTCCTCCCTTCCTCAACCTCGATGCCCAGGTGTTTGAGCTGCAGCCACCCCCACACCCCCTATATCCATGTCTTGCCACCCTCTTGCCCAGGGTGGTGGTGGTGGGGCACCCCAGGGCCAGTCCTCTGTGGCAGCATTACCCTGAGGAATCAGGCTGTGCAGGCCCCAGAAGTAAGGAATTCTGGCCCCAGGTCTCCAAACCATGGTTTATAAGCGAAGGTTCCAGGGCTGGGATTCTGTCCGATAAGGTAAGTGGGGCGTCTACAGTACAAAATTCAAGGAGAGACTCATTCTCAGGGTCACCCAGGGCCTTGGGCTAGTCTTGCCTGGGTGGTAAGTGCTGTAATAGGCACATCCCCTCAGGCCCCTGACTCCAGATCTTGTGCAGAGGGGCAGAGCCTGAAGAAGGCCAGAGTGGGCCCTCCAGAGCATGTGCCGAGGACAGGGGTGCCAGATGCTCAGTTCTAAGGGGGTAAATTTTAGAGAATACCTTCCCGTGCTGAGACACCAACTTAGGATATTTAAAGATCTGAAGTTTCCCTCTCTTGTACTGTGCCCAGTCTTGGTCTTCTTTTACTCTTCAGTACAAGATGACCAACTGCCCCAGTTCATCCTGGCCTGAGAGGCCCCCAGGGTTCTGGACTTTCAGCTTGAAAGCTGGGAAAGCCCCTGGCAAACTGAGGTGGTGACCTGACAGCACCTAGTCCACTGCCCAGACTAGAGTTAGCCTTCAATATGTTGATACAGCTGTCCAGGGAATAAGTATCAGGTAGGAGAATGTACCAGAATGATACAAGCCAAATTGGAACGATGACTGTTTATGGAGTCAGGGAACAGAGAGAACTTCAGCTTTTCCTGGAAGGTTTCTCATCATAAAAGGATACAGCAGGTGGGCCTCCCTGGCAGCGCAACAGGTCAAGTCTCAGCCTATGAAGCTATCCTCAGTCACTGCAGCACAAGATCGATACCCGGCCAGGGAGATTCCCATATGGCGCAGCAGACCTCTCCTGCCTCGCCTGTTGCTCCCCTCAGCAGTGTACTTCAGTCGATTCACCTGTTCTGCTCCCCGCTCTGTCTCTGGTGAATCCTCTCACCCCTCCACACCTCTGGCCTACACCCCAGTTCTTATATGCATAAATAAATAAATCTTTAAAAAAATAAACTAAAAAGATACAGCAGGGTTGAAGATGGGTTTGTTTGTCACATATAATGTGCAAAGAGGTTTATGGATAATATTCTCTGCATTTTAAAATTTATTTTCAGTTAAATAAAAAAGCCCAAACTGGCCTCCTAGCAGTCCCCCAGCTTTCTCCAGAACAGCATCTGTTCCTCCTCATTTTCCTCCCGTGGGCTGGGCAAGCCAGGGGCGGGTTCCCAGCATTTCCACCAGGGTCTCTTTGGTGTTGCAGGTGGGGCCACGGACCACCCCCTCCCAGACGCACTGCCTCTGCAACCACCTCACCTTCTTTGGAAGCACGTTCCTGGTGATGCCCAATACTGTTGACGTCCGCCAGACTGCCGAGCTCTTCACCACCTTCGACGAGAACCCCGTGGTGGTGACCACTGTGGGCTGCCTCTGTGTGGTCTATGTGCTGGTGGTGATCTGGGCAAGGAGAAAGGATGTTCAGGATCAGGCCAAGGTGAGGTTGCTCAGTCCCAGGGGACAGGCGGGAGGACAGAAGTGTCCCCTTGCAGGGACTCCAGGGAATGCAGCCAGGTAGGGAGCCAAGAGGCCAGCTGCTAATCCAGGCCTTGGCCCCTGGGGTCATCTCAGGCTAGAGGTGTCCCTTGACACCTCCTTGTCTGTAAAATATCCTTTTTATCAAATATCAGGAGGATTATGATACTGACCACTTACTGATATTACCCACTTAATGCTCACAGCAGCCATAAAAGGAGGGCATCATTGAGGGTCCTCAAGACCACCCTCAAGGTCAAGGATTTTCTAGAAGGTCACACAGAACTCAGAAAAGCTGTTATACTCCTGATTCTGGTTTGATACGGTGAAAGGATACCAGCTAAAATCAGCCAAGGGGAGTGTCCAGGAGACTGGGAGAGTTTCCAGCATCCTCTCCCACTGGAGCCCAATGGACAGATTTAGTTCTCCTAGCAGTGACGTGACAATACAGGCAAAGGACTGTCAATCAGGGGTGTTACTGAGCTTTGGTGTCCAAGGGTTTATTTGGGGTCAGTGACACAGGTATAATTATAAACATAACAATGTTTAACATAACCCACCTGACTGACTTTAGTTTTTCAGTCTCCTCCAACCCCTTCTACTTCCCCCAGGTCAAACTGACATGATGTGGCGCAAAGCCCTACCAAAAATTACACTGTTAGCCTAGGCTACCTGGAGCCACCCGAGGCCTGGGTGCTCGGATGTTCTTATCATGCAGGATATTCCAAGGACTTAAAGATTGACTTCCAGGAGTTGCTAAACACCTAATCCTGTCTTCAGAGCATGCAGGCTTTGGACAACCGCAGCCAGTTGAGTTCACGATTTACTGCCCAGTACCTCTATCATCTCACGGAGGTCAGAGAGGGCAAAGACTCTGGTGCTTCAGGAGTCAGAAGTCAAACCCAGATCTTTCTGATTGTAAGACACGGCCCTGACAGAGGTCAAAGTTTCGTGACAAATTGCAACAACCAAGTTCTAATTATTACATGTTCACCAAGTCTGATACATAATGAGCCTCCGATAAATACTGGTGAGTGTCCAAGTAAGCACATAAACACAGGGAAAGATGCACAGAGTTCTGGAACAGTCTGCAATGTCCATCCTCCCCACACACATCGACATCACTCAGAATGTTAAGATGGTACCAAACTTAGCAACAGTTTCAGCATTTTTATATTGTTGTCTTTGATTCAGCCAAAGAGTATGCCTCAGCTATAGCTGGTTCTCTAGAAGTCACTTTGAGATGAATTGAGCCTTAGGGTGTTTACCAGGGACTGCCTGGGATCAGTTTCTAAGGAGGGAGGGAAGGAAGCAGAAGGGAGGGGGAGTAGTCAGCTGGGATGGAGCCACTGAGCGTCAGCTGACCCCTTGGGGAGCTCTGACACTGTCCCAAGTTGTACCGAGGCACCCAGACATTGGTTACACTCTGCCATTGCATGTTGCCTCCCCAGAGGTGTACGTGAAATTGGCTCTTTCATCCCTGACAATGTCACCTTCGCAACTAGGGTGACAAGCCCCACATTGAGAGTAGATCAGGCATCACCGAACACACAGGAGCCTTTGACCAACTCTGGCTATTTTTTTCTTTTCGCTAAACCACCTCCGTTAATTTAAAGTTCCTTAGAGGCACAATCTGGTTACCAATGTTATCATAAATTTTTTTTATAAATATATATTTTTATTGTTATTTATGTCTTTCACATTTTGTATTCCCCTTGGGTAGCCCACCACCAATTCACCCGTGATCCATCTTCATGGTCCCTTGT
>PVIJ01002605.1:104727-156063 GCA_004024925.1 Scalopus aquaticus | reverse complement strand
ATCATTATCTTTAGAAACTATGCCTGCTAGCCAAATTTATGGTATAAAAAACCCCACTGTTGGGGCAATAAACGGAGCAGCCTGATCACTCCTTGGTGTGCGTGCTGTCTCTCATTCCCCTTCCCCCTCTCCTGCTGCCGCCGACGCTTTCCCCACCACCCCCGGGGACCCAACCTCGGTCGGAGCCGGCCTCCGACAAATATGTTTCAGTACTTTGATTTCTTTTTATTAAATGTCCATTAGTGGATAGAGTCCATTTTGTGATTGTATTTACCATTTGATCAAAAAGGATTTACCCTTTAAAATAAAAGCACATGGTGTTAATGTATACCTTGCACTCCCTAATCATGCTTTCACTCTATTTTTTTTGATTCATGCATATTTTTGAAGTTAAAATATTCCTGAAATAATCTAATGGTACATTTTCTTCCACTTAGTAGTTTTCTGTTTAATTTATTTGTCGATTTTCATCTACATCAAAAAGTACATTTTAAAATTTAACAAACATGACATTTTCCTAAAAGAAATAAAAGCCTGCATGATTCATGCCTGGTTTGCAGTTTCTTCCCAGCGTGGTTAACAGCTAGCTAGAGCCAACTTTGCTTTCTAAATAATAATGACCTAAAAACAGCAACCTCTGTACGGATGTGGGAGTCTTACCTCTAATATATGAGCAAAGAATGTGAGATAGCATGAGAACACACAGGTAAAAGTTTTTTACATGCTAACTGAACTAAAATTTCACATAAAATGTTGAGACAATTCATTTTATCACAAACATTTGTAAAGTTATCAAAAACAATCTATCGTGTGCCAGTGTGACCTCAGAGCAATGCAGCAACTCTTAGATTTCTCCAGGTGAGACCTATGGAAGTGGTTGATATTCAATGTTGCTGTTTGAAGTTTTTGGTAAGGTTCGAAACAGTATTCGATACTCTCCTTATAGTGCCTACTTTAGTGTGTCTCAGCAAACCACAGAACTGACTGAATGATTATTAGGCAGATTTTTAAGCAAAGGAGAATTCTCTCCTGTAGGAACAGGAAATACATCCCTTTCGTTGTAGAAACAGACTGGGTTCAATCAGTGATTGGGGAATATGTAGAGGTGAGATATAGGAGAACAGTGCAGCCAATATTGTATAAATCATGTAGTGATAGACTTAAGTCATCCATAAAGGGCATTCTCCTGAACCTGCAGACAAGAGCATATTTTCCATGCCACAGACTGTTCATCACTAAGCTGACTTTCTCTTAGTCAATGCCAATAAACTAAGTATTTCATGAGTCCATGTCACCATTTCCCTTCCACACTCGACCACCGCTACGCTGAAGGAAACCCTGACACTGTCAAGATGTGAGATCCTTTCTCAAAATGGCGGCTTTTGTGAAGCAGTTGGGCTTGTGAGCTACTGTGGCAGCTTGCTTCTTTGATTGGTGTTTGATGCTCTAAAGATGAATCCTATGCTAAGGGAACGGCTAGGAGACAAAGAATGCTTGAAAAATTCTTTGCGTCTAAGGTTTTAATGTGCATTTGGGCAATTTTTATGATTGAGATGGGTAGTACTGCTTATGGCATTTTCTTTACAATGACTTTTATTTTTAAGACATGTGTCTCTCAGAACAGCTCAGTTGCGGAAGCTCTTCTGAGGGAGATTGCTTTTTGCAGTTTTACAGATGCACTGAAAAGAAGTTGAGTGACAAGGTCAGGCAGTGAGTCAGGGAGCAGCAAGGGTCCCGGGCGCTATCAGATCTTGTCAGGGTAGCTGCTTCACTTGTAAATCACAGTGTTGTATACGCAAAAGGACTTGGTGATATTTGCTAAAGGGTAGATTTTGAAATTAGCTTTTTCTTAGACAGTGCAGTCACATGGATGTTTTTCTAATACTCTACCAGTATCTCTTAACCTCGGAGCTATTGAAAGGCCAGTCATGCATCATTCTCACAGAAAAGCCACTTAGGCAATTTTGTGTGTGTGGCAAGAGGCTGGTTGGTTATTTTGGAATTTAATAGGTGTCATGCATTCAAACATAGGCAACGAATAATTTCTAGAGTCCTTTAGAATAATTTTGAAGTTTAGACTTTTTTTTAAAAGATTTATTTATTTATGCATACAAGCTGGGGTACAGGCCAGAGGCGTGGGGCGGCGAGAGGGTTCACCAGAGACAGAGTGGGGAGCAGAACAGGCAGATGGATGGAAATACACTGCTGAGGGGAGCAGCGGGCGAGGCAGGAGAGGTCTGCTGTGCCATGTGGGAATCTCCCCAGCCAGGCATCGAACTCGCGTTGCTGCTGCCGACAGCTCCACAGCGCAGCTCCACAGCGCAGCGCTTAACTGCTGCGCCACCAGGGAGGCCCCAGTTTAGACATTGTTAAAAGAAAAAGGTGCTTCTCTAAGCAAAGTCTGTTTCAGATGGGTGTGATTAATATTAATTTCTTGAGCTCTTTCACAGACAGGCTAGGCAAGGATGAATTAAAAACCAATAAAACATGATGCCTGGCCTGGGAGAACTTAAAGTCTAGCAAGACTTATGTTCAAGGATGCGAACATAAGAGTTTAAGCCACTACAGAGACATGGATGGCAACAGCCCCTGCCTTCACCTGTCACATCAGGAGGCTAAACCTTCTAGAAAAGATTTCATAGTGATTGGTGCATCAGGGATGTACAGCAGGCATAACTAGAAATTGCATGCGATGCTCAATGTAAATATTTTGCAGAAGGAAGTATGGTAGGTAGATTTCATGGGATTTAGCAAATTTTTTCAATGTACCGCAATTGAAAAAGAACAGAAATATGAATGAAAACCTTTGACTATCTCCAAAGTTCCCTCCACTAGTGTTTTCCTAATCTCTAAAATGAGCAGATACAAAATAAAAATTGTTACTCTTCTAAAACATCCCGTTGCCTAGACTTAATAGTTGACATTCGTCAATAGTATATGAAATGGGTTGAAAGCGAAAATCTATTTTTTTTGGAATGGCTCACAATTTGAACGTTTTCATTATAATGCAAAGCCAGGCAGCGACTCAGGGAGCAGCCAGGGGGCACCCAGTTTTACTGGGGTCCAAATAACCCTAAATGAGTTTTAAATTGATATTCCCCCAAATTCCTTTGCTTTTTTCCCCTACAAAAAAAGAAGCATGCAGTGTGATTATAAGAATCCTCACTAATAAAATGAGTACACAGTCCACTGAAAAATAGTGATTATTTTTTCAAGAAAGTCCTTGAGAGTCTTAGTGAAGTTCCTTTCAGGTCAAAAGTATCACCAGCAAAAGGCCACACAAGTTTCAATTTAATATATTCTTTTGCTAAAGTCCCATGATACTTTGTACTTAAAAAGATATATCTTTTGACAATGTTTATATGAATATAAGATAGTAAATAAAATGCAACATTTCACACTTTTACAGGGCTGTTTCCATGGGAACCAAAAACATGTACTGAAAATTAAAACATTTTTTTCTTAATGGATAGGTATGAGGCATCTTCATAGAGATTATGCTGCACCAGACCTAAAATCACTAACTTCATTAATTCTAGACAGTAATTGCCTAACTGAGTTTCTTAAAGGTCAAGGGAGAAAATATAAAATATATTTTAGGCAATTTGACTTTAACTATATAAAGGCCAAATCAAAAATTCTAAATTGGTATCAATCCATAATGGCTGCAGATGTTTTAATTTTAATTATAACATACTGATTAAGGATCAAGGTGATTCATCCTAATTTAATTTACACAATGGAGTTTGGGCTAATTTCGTGACTGTTAAAGTTGTTCACAAAGAGATATAAACTATTTTAGTAGATTTTCCCAGCAAGGTATTACCTTGACAGCATTCTGAGCATGGGAAAAAGAATTCTACTGCATCCTAGAAGAGACCACTGTACTCTTTTCTTTCCTTTTTCCCTCCTCTTTATTTCATGAATGAAGTTGAACTAGGATTCTAATATCAAGTCAAGTTTACCTGGGAAATACCCAGTACCCTCCCTTTCAGGTGCCTATAATCTAGGTACAAAAACTTACAAGTTAATAGGAAATTGGAAGAGCTTTTCAGATTTGTCTTTTCAATTCCTCTTTGTTTTATTTATTTTTTATTTTTTAAAGATTTATTTGTTTATGCATACAAGAGCTGGAGTGTAGGCCAGAGGTATGTGTGTGGGTGGGTGGGGGCGGGGGTGAGAGGATTCACCAGAGACAGAGTGGAGAGCAGAACGGGCAGATCAACTGAAATACACTGCTGAGGGGAGCACTGGGGAGGCAGGAGAAGTCTGCTGTGCCATGTGGGAAGCTCCCTGGCTGGGGATTGAACTCATGCTGCAGTGGCTGCAGACAGCTTCATAGGCTGAGACTTAACCCCTTGCACCACCAGGGAGGCCCTCGATTCCTCTTTGTATCATGTATCTCAACACTCAGTATGGTACCCACCCTAGGAGGTACTTGTTAAATAAACAAAGGGAGACCATGTTTGACAATACCCTGAGGAGACAAAACCAATTTAGTCAGACAGACAAAGCTTCGTTGAGCTTAGTTCGCAAGACTAACTTGACTGGGGTCATTTCTTGTCCATACTGTTGGAAACCCTCATAAGCAAAAATGAAACTGTTTTCTGAGGTTGATATGAGATAACCAGTGACCAATTTTATTGAAAGGTAAATCATTTAAATATTTTTCTAATAATAATAGTATAGCAGTGTAATCTAAAAAGGGGAGGGGCGGTTCCACGTTCCCTGCCCCGGCTAGTGAAAGGTGGAGCTGAGCCTTTAGGGGAAGCTACAAAGGACTTGGGAGAGAAGCCATGGAGGAGGCACACGGAGCACATGTGAAGAAGCAATTACACTTGCTTCTCGGCCTTGGACTTGCACCAGGGATTGGGGGGCATGGAAGGAAACACTTGGAAGAGACGTGGTCACAGATTGTGGGGAAGCTGACAATGGTAGCCTTGATTTTGACTTTGATTTTGATTTTGTTCTTTTTCTTCCAGACTTGCCTGGCCCTTTTTGCCCTTTCCTATGGCTCTCCAGGCGAAGGTGCCTTAGATTTCTGGCAGGCTTTCAGACCAGAGTGGTCCCATTTGGGCTGACCCTGTTTGGCTGGGCATTCACCACCAGGGGGTGGGTAACTTTGAGTCTCATCCTGCAGCCTCCCTCTTGACAAGGACTTTTGTCATACATTGTGAACACCTGGAAAACCCAGGGTAGTTTCCTCTCTCATGATCTTTAATATAATCACATCTGCACAGTTTTTACTATGTAAGGTAACTAGTCACTTGCTCCAGGGATTAGTATACGGACCTCTCTCACGGTCTATTATTCAGCCTACTGCAGTGTTCTCTCTTGGCCCCGGAGACTCCCGTCCATCTCGCTTGCAAACTACTTGTGTCTATATCAAGGTCCACAAAAGTGTCATTTCATTACAGCATGAAATCAAATTCCACCAAGTTGTCTCCATGATATCAAAAATCACAAATCTCATAATTTAAATTGCATAATTAGATATGGGTAAGACTATCAGTATAATCCATCCTGGCGCAAAATTCTTCTCCAACTGGGTAGTTTCCATTAGGATTTGCGGTCTGGAATAATCCACTGTGGTTCTTGACTCCTCCCTCTGACAGCTTCCGGGCCCTCAGCTCTGCCTTTGTAATCATCCTTTTCTAGTTTTATCAGTAGGACATTTCACCTTTTTCCCTTTTATATTGCTTCAATTTTTACCATCATCATGTATCACTTGCCTAATTGAATAAACTTAATTAATAAAAAAACTTTTATTATGCTTTATACATAATTAGGACAATTTAGTGGCTACTTTTTAGAGTCATGTATTGCCAAACGTATAAAGCACAGTGCTAGACAGCGAGGATATACTCAACATAGAACTTAATATAAGAAAATATGAATTCTGCTTGCAAAACATCAAAAGAGGGCAAACAAGTGAAAGTGACTATTCTGCTTTGTGATGTTTAACTATTTTAAAACAAATATGTGTTGTTCACTTTGAAAAATTTGTAGTTATCCCTCAATGTGGCCTGTTAATGACTTAGTGTACAATAAAGAGAATACATAATAACTAATGCTTCATAACAAGATTAAAAGCCTAAATCAAAATGAAAATTATGGGACTAGTAATAACACTGATTTGATATTTGTTTTGAAAGAACCTGTGCAAAGCTAAAAGCAAATTAAATATTAAAAGCAGATGACACACAATGACCTTTGTAAAGGCCATGATTTATAAAATAGAGTTCTTTATTATGTCAACAGAACAGACCCATACATTTATATGAAAGATTGTTTTAAATGACCTAGTTTATAAGCAGTAAAAGAATAAACTATATTCAAAGAAATTAAAAAGCAATTGATTTTAAACCAAGACTATAAATAGAAATGGGTCAAATGTCATGGGGGAGTCCTTGATTGTCTCAGTGTCCTCTCTTCCTTAACAACTGACTGGCCATCTGTGTCCACTCTTTTTGTGGAAGGATGTGGTGGAAAAGATCTTATGGACAATAATTGAAATTCTTCAATATTAGGCAACTGAACAATGACTATTGGGAAACTTTCATTCATTTTTATTAGCTATAACATGCATTGAATATATTATTAATGCTGAAGGTTTAGAAAAATGTAAGAATCAATTTCTTTTAATTATTGTAGAGGAACCATATTTCCTGTCATTCATTCATGTGTCCAATAAACATTTATGGAAGGGTACTATGGGCCAAGCACCGTGGTAGATGATGGTGATGCAAAATAAAACATCCCCTGCCTTCAGTGACCTTAGAAACTACAATAAACTCACTGTCTACATGAGCGATTCATGAAAGAAATATGTACTAGAATATATGGAACCAAACAGAAACACATTGAGTCTGCTTAGTGGCAATGGACTCAATGAGACTTCTTGAGATGAGGCCATATTAAAAGTATTCCTATAGATACTTGGGTCTCCTACCGAAACATGGTCATAAAATAAAAAAACATTAAGAGAAAATTATTATTTGGTGAAATTCTTTTTTTTTTCCTTTCTTTTTTTTTTATTTTTATAATATATATTTTTATTGTTATTTATGTCTTTTACATTTTGCATTCCCCTTGGGTAGCCCACCACCAAATCACCCGTGATCCATCTCCATGGTCCCTTGTGTTCTTTTCTGTTCCATTTTGTGCCCTTTCCCTTCCCTCCCTCCGGCTCCTTCCTCCCCCCTTCCCCCCCCACTGATTGTCTCTCTCCCACCCTGCCTCCCTATAGGGAGGACTATTTGGTGAAATTCTAAATGAGGAAGTCATATTTTAAGGAGCTGGACAATGAGATAATAGCGAGCAATTTATGGGCATTTATTTGGACTTTAAGGGAGGGTTATCTTTTAACTGTGTTGGCTTCGGGGCTGCAAATCCCATTCACTGACTGGGAGATTCTTAACAATCTCTTAAACCATGTTAAGCTTTCCCAGGAAAGTTAGTTGTTCCTATATCTTTGCACACATACCACTTCTTATGTTCCTCTGTCTTCTTGTCTATGTTTTGTTTCCCTGTATTTTCTCCCCAATATGTTGAGCAAATCTAGTATAGGGATGTAGGCTTCTAGTGCCTATTTGTTTTTCTAACTTTTGACACATCAATATTCCTTTGAAAAGAAATCATCTATTATTTTAGAAATAATGTGATAGACATGGAATGACCAGTGAAGGTGACCTTCTATTCCCTAGACAAGGGGGATGTGGACAACATGTGACCCACTGGTCTGTCATCTTCCAAGAACTTGAATACAGAATAGTGTCATAGGGTAAGAAACATCTGGATCTTATCTGATCGTAGCAATCGGAGATGATCTACTATGCCTTCAGAATATTATGTGTGGCATAATGTTATCTGTGTGAAACAGAATATTTAGGTATAGAGAGCTGGAGTTATTTAGCTATAGGTAAATGAAGTGGATGCCTAGAAAGAAGTCTAGTATATTCCAAACCAATATGTTTATCTATGAAGAAAATTTGAATAGGAGATAAGAACTCTCTATATTTCTGACCTATTTCATTTGAAGAATTAAAACTCATGTGTTGCTTTTATGAGTTCTTCATTTTCATTAAGGAAGTCCATTTTTAAAATTATAATCCCCCCAAATAAAAAAATCTAGATTTCTGTCTTATTTATTGAGATAATTTGCCAAGGCCTGTTGTTCTGGAGTGCCTATGGTCACATACAGAAGGAGAATGATGCAGTTTTAATCTTCCTGAGGACAGAGAACTCTAACATTAAAATGATCCAAATGTTAATTCTTTACCACCTAGGAATAAAGTAATAACCTGAAGAGGTAATAGAAAGCAAGCAGTGGGGGGAGTGGGGGACATTGGAGAGCATTCCACTGGATTCTGAAGTTGTTTTTTTTTTAATATTTATTTATTTATGCATACAAGCCAGGGTGTAGAGGTGAGAGGGTTCACCAGAGACAGAGTGGGGAGCAGACAGGAGCATTGACTGAAGTACACTGCTGAGGGGAGCAGCAGGCGAGGCAGGAGAGGCCTCCTGTGCCATGTGGAAATCTCCCTGGCCGGGGATTGAACTCATGCTGCAGTATCTCTGGACAGCTTCACAGTGCTGCGCTTAACCTTTTGCACCACCAGGGAGGCCCCTGAAGTTTTTTTTTTAAACCATGTATCTTGGGTATCTGTGTCACTATACAGAGATCTCTCTCCCTTTAGTTTTTTCACAAGCTAGTGAATGTTATAGGAAGGAGAGATCATAATTTATTTAGCTTTTCCTCTACCTGAGCATATATTTTTGTGCTGTTTTAAACACTATTGTAGTAGAAAGCCCTGTGCATATATTTGAGCACATGAGTGTATATTTCTGTAGAAAAGAAAAACTGGGGAAATAGAAATGGCAAATTAGAGGATTTCTACATGTGAATTGTTGATGCTATCACACAGTTCTCAGAAAAAAGGTTGTGTTAATCTGTATTGCCAACAACAGCTGTGAGTGTATTGATTTCTCCATGTTTTGCCAATATCGGATATTATCATTTTGTTCTCTTAACTTTTGATAATCAGATCTGTAAAAAAATGGATAGTTCGTTGACATTCTGTACATTGTTTTTCTAGCTAAGGAGGGTTTCCTTCATTCCATGCTTGTAACAGTCACCAAGAAAAGGGGAAATTTATAGATTTCACAGGCCCAGCGTTTGCCATCTAGAAGCTATGTTTGGATACACTCATATGCTAAGTTTAAGGCCTAAGTAAAGTCTGACTTAAGAATAATGTTATAACCTGAAAAGTTGTTCATAAAATGGATGGTAGATTTGCTAGGCATTATTCCTCACTGGCAATATAAATTAGCAGTTAGTACCAGATAGATGGTAGAACTGCATCTTTGGCAGAAGTTTAGTTCTAGAACAAGCTCATAAGGCCAAAATCACACCATCTTTTTCTCCATGTTTTTTTTTGGTTCAGAAGCAGATGAAGGAGTTGCCTTGAATTTAGGGCAAATATTATATGACTTGCTCATTTTTGAATCTTTGAATCACTGTCAGCGTGGCAAGTTATGGCAACCTAAGGAGAACCTAAAAAGCCCTGAGTGACAGCCACCATGCCAGGCTGGCTCAAGAGAATAAGGCCCTTGAAGTGGCTGGTGTGCGATTATTTAAACTATTCTTCTGTCCTTTCACACTTCCCAGTGAGCGCAGAGTTCTGTGAATCAGCAGTGCTAAATCCCGGGGAACACAGATGTGGTATTCCTTGCCAGCATTGTTTAAGAAATACTTTTCAAATTCTCCAAGTTTACAGCATAATATTGTTTAACACATTAGTAATTTTATTATATAACATTCAGTGACTAACAAAATGTTCGATTTAATTTTGGAAATTGCAGATTCTTTCTCTGTGTAGCTCTGGTATATCTGCCTGTCGAGGGAAAAACAAACCCAGTTTCAGTGACTCAAATAGAAGGAAAAAGACTCAGGAAATACCTGAAATAGGGGCAACTCACCTGATTCATCTGTTGAAGCAGGATTGTTCTTTCATAGGGTGAAAAGAGAAGTTGATTTTATTCACCTTTTTACCTTCAGCACCTAACAGAACATGTGGCGAAAGTGCTGTTTGAATCTCAAGCAGACGTTTGCCAATTGAGGGACCATAAGAATCACCCAGTAATGATTCTTCTGGCAAAGTGCAGATGGCCAGAGTTTTGATCCAGTCACTCTGGGACAGGAATTTGACCTTCCAGAAGTTCTCAAGGGATGCTAAAATATTACCCCAGGAATCACACCTTGAGGGGAACTGAGCACTGTTTCACCAGGGATGAGTGCACTACACCCTGCTGGCCAGTCTATTCTCAGCTTGATTCCCTACAGTCCATGGCCTAAGAATATTCTTCAGATTTTTCAAGGTTGTAACAAACATACACATGAATATATGACAGAGACTGTATGTATCCCACAAAGTCTAAAATACTTTCTATCTAGTCCTTTACAGCAAATATTTAACGACTCCTGTTCTAAACAATACAATTATTATTATGAAAACAAATGACTTAACTTGGAAAAGGTTTACACTGCCTTTTCACTAAAGAATAAGAGCCAAATATTTAGGTCCCCTGTACCTAAATGATACTGTATGTCCAATATTCTCTCACTGCCTAATTGTGGCTAGGTCCTTCTATGCACTTTATGGACTATAAGAATGATTTCAACTATTCTGTAATAGCATTTCACTGAATTAAAATGTAGATCTTTTAAGAAGCATTATTCTGTGATAATTTAAGGAAAATAGGAATGGTAGTAGTGCTTTCAATAGTTAAACTTTGCCTTCAATTTTAACTGTACTTAAACTTCCATAGCTTTTGCAATGTTCTGATAGACCATTCCCAGGTGTCATGCTTCTATCTGGAACATACAAATTCCAAATACAGCTCTAAGGATTATGGGAGTTCATTGCAAACTTTGTGAAACTGTGTGTAACAGATGAAGGACAGTGGCCTTGGGTGGGAGCAATTGGGGCAAGGAGGATGCACTTGAAGGAGAGGGCACCTGGCACAGAGGGCAGAGCTTGAGCGGGGTACTGAGAGAATCCAAGCCCAGGGAAGGCTGAGGAGAATGGGGGTGTCACAGCCAAGCAGGATGTGGAGCGCTTCTACCTGAAAAGGCTTCCCAGTGAGGGAGGGGGGAGACTGAGCAGGGTAAGGAGGGTTTCCACTCGGGGTGCTGACATTAATGGCAGCCTAGCCTAAGGTGCTAGATCCCCAATGAGATAAGAGGGGCATTCATACAAAGGCTAGGGCTGGAGCCCCAAGGGATGTAGACGGAATCAGGGCTGATGACTGAGGGAGCAGCAATGGGAGATGGGTTCCATGTGAAGTGATAAATAACATCAGTAAAAGTAGTAAAGACGATGGGACAGAGAACGCCATCACGGATATGAAAAAGAAAACAAAAAGTAGAATAAAGCCTCTGGCGTTGGATTAAAATTGTAGAAATTGGTGTGAACCTATGGATTAGTCAATATAGCTGTATAAATAAAATGTTAGTGGGTGTGGAGGATACGCTAAGAGATCCTGAGGTCAGTGATTCCCCAATAGCCTTGTGACTACCTAGTGCTTATATCTTAACTTCTGGTATCATTCTCCACCCAAAGGAAACAGCAACCCTTGTTGATGTGGCTGATTCTGGGGCTGGAAAAGGGAAAGTCAAGATGGGCCTGGACTATGTTATTCCAGAAAGTAAGGAACTATTTTTAAAAAAGAAAAGATGGGACATCAAAAGGCACTAAAGCATTTGAAAGAATTTAAAGGGGGTTCTATTGTTTAAAACTAGAACAATTTGTGTCAAGGTAAATAAGGATAATTTTAGTTTATAACCTGAATAAAAAAGAAATCAGTAATATGATCTGTGACATAAATAGATGGATAAATTGAACATTTAATAAAGAATAAGATTAATTATATGGTTTCTGCTATGGTCTGAATCTTTGCATTCCCCCAAAATTCATGTGTTGAACTCCTAATGCGATGGTCTTAGGAGCTAGGACTTTTAGGAGCTGATTAGTCCATGAGGGAGAGACTTTAAGAATGAGATTAGTACCTTTATAAAAGAAGCCCCGGGGTGCAACGGGTTAAGCGCAGCACTATGAAGCTATTAAGCGCAGCACTATGAAGCTATCGGCAGCCACTGCAGCACCAGTTCAATCCCCGACCAGGGAGCTTCCCGCATGGCACAGCAGACCTCTCCTGTCTCCACGCTGCTTCCCTCAGCAGTGTGTTTCCGTCTGTCTGCCTGTTCTGCCCCCCACTCTGTCTCTGGTGAATCCTTAACCCCCCATACCTCTGGCCTACACCCCAGTTCTCGTATGCATAAATAAATAAATCTTAAAAAAAAAAAAAAAAGAAGAAGAAGCCCCAGAGAAATTCCTCACCCTTCCACCAGGGTGGACACAACAGGCAGCTGAAACCCAGAAGCGGGTCTCCCGACAGTGCTGGCACCCAGACCTCGGGTATCAGCCTCCAGACTGTGAGAAGTACATTTCTGTTTTTCATGAACCACCTTTGCAATGGCAGCCCTAATAGACTAAGATAGTTTCGAAGTATCTTTCCACAAAATACTTATTAGTTGCAAGGCAGAAGAGAGTAACTTTATAGTGGGGAGGCCAGGAACACTTAAGACACCTTCATTGAATGATCAAAGTTTATGGTACAATGATGGACTAAATAGAATGTGTGTACTACCTGAGAGGTTGCACAGCACTGCCTCAGCAATATTCTTGCCCAGAGTCAAAACCTTCTCATCCCAAGGATTATCAGAAAATCCAAAGAGAGGGACATTCCACCCAATATCCGGTCTGCAATATTGAAAAGCATCAAAGGTCATGAAGGTTGAGAAAGGAAACCAAGACATGTCCTAGGCTAGAGGAGACTGATGAAATACATCTAGTGAGGCAACACAAGATTCTCTACAGGGTCCTTGCAGTTGAAAGGACATTTGGTAGTGAGATCTTTGGCAAAATTTGTATAAAGTCCAAAGATTATATGGTCATCCTACCTCAGGGTTGATTTCCTATTTTTATGGTTGTACTGTGTTATATAAGGAATATCCTTGACTGTAGCTAATGCACATTCCTCAGGGGGCTGGAGAATGATGTCAACTATTTAGCCTCAAATGCTTCAGGTTCAAAATTTTATTTGTACTACAGTTGTAACTTTCTGTAGTTTTAAGGTTGTAGTATATTAAATTACAGATATATGTAAGATATTAGGACTATGAAATGGTTATACTGCATTTCTAATTTTTGCACCAGAGAAGTAATCTTTTCAAGTATTTTAGAGAAGGTAGAACTATTGACTTACTGACTTCATAAAAGAAAGGGATTTATGATAGCTCCTTCTGAGAAAAAAAAAAACCTTCAAAAAATATATATAAACAGTCCATATCTGATAAGCTCTCATTCTAGAATTATGTTTGCTTGAAGCTTTGGGAGGGAATGCAATCAGGTCTTATAATCAGAGCAAGAAGAACAACAAAAAGAAAGAAGAAGGGATCTTGCTGAGTTGAGCTGAAGGAAGTGGCTGGCACCGAGATCTGAGCGGCAAGGCTAGGTAGAAAAGAAAGAGAAAAGGAGATCTCCCCAACTTTAGTCTGACCGGGAAAGGAGGTGGCATGGCTGGGGTGCAGGGGGTTATTTGTGTTGTTACTAGATGAGAAAATGTGATTGGAGATGGAAGAAATTTAACACAATGCAAGTAAATGCTCTAAAAATGGGGTGAGAGGAGTCTCTTTGTCTCTTCCCTTATTTTCAGCAATGAGAATTAACTCTTATTTCTAATTTGTACTTACCCTTACACACAGAGAGAAAAATCATTGTTTATGTGAAAAATAGTGCCGTAAAAGAAGGACGGTCTGAGACATCACACAAATTTCCTTCTGGAATAACGTGACAAGTTTTTCAAATCTCTACTTGCCAGTAAGAGTTGAGAGTATATTGTATGAATATAGGATCATTTGTTTTAATGTAGTGGAGTAATTTATTGTTATATGTATTGCCCTTTCCTTGTATCTATGCAAACATGCAAGAATAACAATAGAATATTGTTGAGAATATTCCAGAAACTGTTCCAAGTGCTTTATATTGACTCATGAGTTATGTGTTGCTATTATTGCAATAGCTCAGTGGCTAAAAGCATTGACTGTGAACACCTGGAATTGACAACCCTGGCGTTGCCACGTGCTGGCTTTGTGATCTTGGGCAAATCCTTTATCCTCTAAGTTCACACACTGAACACAGTACCTGATACATAAAGAATGCCAAAGACATAACAGCTACTACAGAGGAAGCAGCAGGTTTGTTGAGGTTCAAGAGTGACCCCCAGAGTGATTGTTTTCTGAGACAAGACTTTTTCTCACTTCTCTTTCCCAAACATCTAAATCCATTGGAAAGACTATTACAAGCAGCCAGAGACGAGAGGGAACGTGGGCTTGGGAAATGGACAGAGGGCTCATTATTCAGGAAAAGTGAGGTATCACATGCTGATCCCTGGCATAATCCTGGGAGGTTGGCAGACCTTAAAGAAGAGTAAGAAGTCCCCAAGTGTGGTTGCCCTGGGACACCACAGCATGCTAATGATTAATGGTCAGAGGGCTCTTGTCAGTTCCTTGGAATAAGCACTCAGCACCCCTGCGCTATACTGACAGGTCTGGACCTCAAGAATGACTGAAATGGGTTCCTCTTCCTTTTTACTTACATTAGTTGGAGTAAATGAAGACTGGGGTGTAACTTGTGTAACTGAGTTGTAATGAAACTTAAACTTAGGCTTCTCGGACTCCGAGGAATACCCGCACATCTTCATCACAGCCCACCTCAGTAGAAAATGGAGAATTGAAAGAAAGTTTATTTTGCGAACAACGTTTGATTGTTAGCGAGCTGGTGTGTGGCGATGATGCCCACGCTACGTTTGCTATGCTGGCGCGCTGTAATCTCATGAAATCTGACTCCCTTGGGCAGGACGATCTCTAGGAGGAACCCTCAGGAAGAGATGATGAATGTCTTCATGCTAAATTTGGCTGAAGGGATACCTTCCCTGTGCTTCCAAGGGGAACCTGGAGAAAGGGGGAGGAGATGGATTGCCATGTTTCACGCCCTATGTTAGAGTTTACATTTTTTAAAACTAAAACCAATAACAAAACAAAATAGGAAATTCCTTCCTGAGAGGAAGTGGTGAACAGCAGCAGAAGTTGGTGGGCTGTGGGATATAAAATAATCCAAGCCCCCCTTGCCTGGACATTGCTGCTCAAGATGTGGACTATTTAAAGGGAAAATATTGGCTGCTGTGAGAATGCTCACCCACCTAAACCTGAGGAGATTTGTAGCAATGTAAATTCTATTCAGGGAGAGAAGTCTTGGCTCTCGCTCATGGTAGACACAAAAGTTGCTGTAGCAATGGGAGGTAGCTGAGGCCAAGAAAACACAGAGCCTGATGGGAGCCTCACAGCACTTGGGCTCTCAAAGCATACAAGGGACTTTGGCAGAATCTTTGTGCACTTTAGAAGTTTTCCTTCTTACTAAAAACCAGAGAGCGTACCAGATAAGCCTCTTAAATACACATCAGAGAGCTGGAGAAAAGTCATCTATGCTTACGCAGATGCTGGAGTTTCTGTAGCAGAGAAGGCGAGATCAGGAAATTGATGCTCAGACTCCATTTAGCACAAGCTTTGGCAGGAGAAGTCCTGACAACCACTTTCCAGACTTTTGGGGAGCCAGGTGGTAAGCATGCCCATGCACTCCCTCGAAGCACCAGTTGCCAGGTGAAGAGAAATTTGGTTCCTCACTGGATGGACACACCCTGGGTTCTGTCGACAAGATGCTAGCCTAGGGAGCTGGCAGAGAAACTATAATTAATGGTATTGTGCCACCATTAAATGTGGAGGAAAATGAAAACAGCCATGGTTTGCTTTGCTGGGAGTCACAGATATTTCAAGTAGATTTTGCAGATTAAGAAAATTCACAGGTTTTCTTAGAAAAACAAGATAGTTGCCGAGAACAAGCCTTACTTGGGTAATCTCAGGGTATGTGGAGAATCTCAGGGTATGCGGAGAATCTCAGGGTATGTGGTATGTTAGACCTAGTTCCACATAGGTCTAACTCTGGCCAGCCCTATACCCTTCCTCCCTTAGTTCAGGCACTAAGTTCAAGCAGCGGGGAAGAGGCATGACAATTACCACATGTTGGTTGTTGGGTGGGTGGATGAATGATTGAGTTGGAAATAAGCTACCCTGCTCTTTGCCATGATGTTAGGCAAAATGGGCAGGAGCTGGTATTCAGCGTTGTTCTCAGAGTAATTGAAAAAGGACAAAGATTAATCTGAAAAGTCACCAGAGATATGAGACATGTTAACTAAAACAAAATAACCATTATCAGGCTGATTTTTCACAGCAGTAAAAATAGATGCCAGGAGAGATAAGAAAAATAGATATCCATAAAATCCAAAGACTCGTTCTTTGAAAAGACTAATAAAAAAGCTAGCAAGATGGATCAAGAAAAATTAAGAAGGGGAGAAAGCAAAAATGAACAAGACAAGAAAATCGTGATATTAACAGAAATATATAAAATTATAAGAGAATAGTATTGATAGCATTGGGAAAGTGATTTTGAAAATTAGTAATTATTAAAACACAGAGTTCCCCCTCTGAAAATAAAACTTTTTGATAGTGGAGGGAACCTGTACATAAATAAATATATCCACAATCATTAATAAAATCAAACTGGGAGTCAATTTCTACCACCACCACAATAAAGACACACATTAAGGTCAGCAAGTTTCATAGGTAAATCTCAAACATCCAAACAAATGATCCTCCCTCCGTAGTATAAATTATTTCAGGAAATAAAACATAGAAAAAAACTACTCAACACATTTTGTGAAACTAATGCAATCTTTGTACCAAACAAAAAAAAATGATGTTATAAAAATAAGCATATAGCATAGAAGCAAAAATTCTATTACCAAATTTCATATATATGGATATATGGATGTTGTAATGAACCTGACTGTTGGAAATGTGGGGGCAATTGAAATAGAACAACTTATTTTGTCAATTATATAGCAACCACCTGTTTAGGAACATATGATAAACACACATGCAAAAGCCAAGGACAGATAAGAACCTGGCTCCCCCAGATTAAAATTAACAGATAGTTCTGATTCTATGCCTCTGAAAAGTGTTATAAATATAAGTACAATTTTAAGTCAATTTGAGATGCATATGAACCCAAAGCCCATAGTCTGGAAACTTCCAGATTTGGGCAAGAGCTGCTGGGGATTCCCGCCCTGAGAAGTGGCAAATCCCCCCTGGCGGAGGGACTCTGTGCAGTCTCCTGAGCTCTCCCAAGGGGTTCATTGCCTTACCCCCTTTTTCTGCCAACTAAATTGTGTGTTTACATTATTGTCATGTCAATTCCCCCCAATAGATTCATATTGTGGTTCTGTGCATTTGGCTTGAGTTATAAGTAAAACTTTCCCTCTTCCTGGAAGTTAGCCTTCTAGAGTTCCCGAACCTGATAAAATACAAGGATGCATCAATATCAGAAAATCTATGCAATTAATCATGTTGAAAGTCAGAGAAGACAAACAATATGAACAAATGGCAAAAAAGATTCGATGAGTTCCAATCATTCACAACTGAAATTATTAACAAACTAAGAAGAGGTGAATATCTATTAATCTGATTAAAGTTAGCTATTAATAAACTTAGAACAAAGCATATTTAGTGGTAAAACATTAGAATCATGTTGTTACATTCGAGAACAAAATCAATATTACCATTATCACTCATTTCACATTGCATTTTCAATTTTTTCTCATAGTAAAACCTAGAGCATCATAGGCAAATGGCAAATGAAACTGACAAGGAAGTCCAGCAAGGTTGCAAAACACTTGTCAGCACTGGAAAACCAGTAGCATTTCTATATACCAGCAATGATCAGTCAAAAAAATAATGGAGGGCCTCCCTGGTGGCGCAGCAGTTGAGCGCTGTGCTGCAGAGCTGTCGGCAGCAGGGATGCGAGTTCGACGCCCAGCCGGGAAGAATCCCACATGGTGTGGCAGACCTCTCCTGCCTCGCCCGCTGCTCCCCTCAGCAGTGTATTTCCCTCGATCTGCCTGTTCTGTTCCCCACTCTGTCTCTGGTGAACCCTCTCGCCGCCCCACGTGTCTGGCCTGTACCCCAGCTTGTATGTATAAATAAATAAATCTTTAAAAAAAATAATGGAAAAAGAATGACCCAGTATCATAATAATTTATTTAAATAATTTAATTTAAAATGTCACTTCCTGAAGTAAAATTAAAAGCACATGAGAAATAGCATTAACGAGAAAAGTATATTACATTTTCAAAGAACATAAAAAGTCCCAACCAAATGGAGAATAACCCACATTCATAAATGGAAGAACTCACTGCCATAAAATGACAATTTTCCCCCAAATTAATCTGTAAATTCAATACCATTCCAATCAAAAATCCATAAGGAAATTCTGGCACTAGACATCTTCTAAAATTCATATTGAGGACTAAAAATTAAAGATAAGTTAAAATAAATCTGGTAAAAAAAATAGCAAAAAGTTTTGTTCTTACCGACATTAAGATTTAGTACAAAGCTGACTTAGTAGTATTGATGTTGATTAATGGAACAGAATAGATGACTCAGGAAAATACCTGTGCACATTGACCCATGCTGTTGTTGGCATATAACTAAGTGGGGAAATTGGTTTGTCTTAAGTTCAAAATAAAGATCCTTCTCACCACACCCAAAATAAATGAAAGGGGCTTAACTATGTAAATGTTTTAAATAAACCTTGTAACTAATAAGAAAACAGAAGTGCTATCATTATGACCTTGTAGCAGAAAAGAGTCTCTTAAATGTGCCACTAAAAACACACATCATAGAGAATCAGATTGATGGAGTTGATTATGTCAAAACATTAAACTACTGTATAAAAAAAAAACCATAAAGAGAGTTAAAAGACAAATCACTGACCTGGAGAAAATATTTGTGACATTCATTTATAAGGGGGAGATCCCATACTTCTACAATACAAATAACAATGCCCACCAGTATTTTTTACATGTATTTCTACTTTATTGTGGAATCAGTGTGCAATTATGCAGTATTCCCATTATTTATCCATTCTCCCATTGGTAGACGTGTGATTTGTTTCCACTTTTTTGCTATTACAAATAATAATGCACATAATGTTTATAGACATGTCCTTTTGTGCACATAGAGAATTTTTCTAGGGTATATACCTACAAGTGGAATTTCCATTTTTTTCCTCCACCACTAATAACTCAATATAAAAATTTCACATGGAATGCAAAATGGCAAAAATTTACTAAGAATAAAATAATATTCACAATCTGAATACAACAAATATTCATGTAACAAATCCATGAGACACAACAGAAAATGGTCATTTGGCAGGAGAGAAATTGTAATGTTCAAAAATAAAAGATGAACTGCTTTACCTCACTAGCAACTGGAAGAAAAGCCAACATTCATCTATCAGATTTTGAAAAATACAAATTTTGTAAGTGTTTGTAAGAAAGTGTGTGGAATTGTAAAGAACAGTTTAACAATAGCTTGCCTATGCCAAAAATTTACATTGTAAATAGAAGCTACTAATGTCAGGTGAATAAAATTAGGTACTAGGTAGGTTTAACAAATTCCTTTGAGTGATGGTTTCAGGTTAGAAAAAAGGGAAATTGTTCTGTGCAGAGATACAGAGGAGATCAGCTCTGTTGGCAGTAGTTTTCTTTTATTAAGACCAAGATCTAAGTCAGATGTTAACATTTATTCATTCTTGGTGGTAGCTGTAAATGGGTGTTGATATTAGTATAAATATTTTTTGGTTTTCTATGTATTTAGTATAAACTTACACACATTTATACACTGTGATTCAAATGGAACTGATTGGACCTTTTGAATAGGGTAAAGAATAAAATAGAATTTCAATTGGGAACTTACTTGTAGACTAAGGTTATGTTGAGGTGAGTAGCAATAAAAGAATCAAGAAATGTTGAGGGGGGAGAAAGAGAGAGAGAGAGACTAATTTCAGTCAGCTGGGGTGTGAAAGGCGGTGAGGTGAGCAGAGGCGACAGGGTGTGGTGGAGGGGAGGAGGAATAGAAGGTATGGTGGACAATAAGCAAGGTAAGATTCTTGAAGTACTTGAGAACAACAAAGATAAAGTTGAGTAAGAGGGAGTGTCATGAAATCATGGCTAAATTTGTCTTTTATCTAATAGTCTATTGGGGGTAAAACATCACTTCTGAAGTAGTAGGTGACAAAAGTCATCTCTTAGGAAAATCAGTTTGATGGAAGTTATGAGCTGGTTTGACTCTGGTAAGCCCCCACCTACTTACCTCAGAAGCAAAGGCAGAATCCAATAATAGGAGCTTTTATTCCTGACTTCCTTCATCTCCTTGATGCCCTTCTATAGAAAAGGATCTAAGACAGGCCCTTCTACATCCTGTCTGCCACTTTGCTATCCAAAGAATCACAGAGTTTAGTAGTTTGGGAGACATTTCTCACAGACACTATTCACTGTACCAAATGGGTACAGTGAGAATGCATTTTTCAATAAGGGCACATTTCTTCCTGCCTAAAAAATATTATGAAAAATATTTTTGCTTTGAACTGGGATGCATTCATTGCTGTCTGTCAGATGTCTTCTGCCAAAAGGAACAAAAGAAACAAATGATTTTGCATCTTCACTGCAGGCAAATGCCACATCATTTCCATGGAATATTTTCATCAGTTCTGGTAGTTATTGTTCTAATAAAGTTCAAAAAGTAAATCAGCAAAGAAATGTGTGTTTGAAATGCTGTTTGAGTCAAAGGGGCTGATATGTCCCATATAGTAGTATGTTCTGTTGCTGCCCCCTGGGTATTTGGAAACTAACCAAAAATTAATTTAAACAATTATCTACAGTTCCATGCAGAGGAAACAATGGCATTTTTTCACCTGAGATTTGGACTAATAGACACAAGTTTTCAACAAATACTGGATGGAATAGGAATTGGGGTCTTTGGGGGTTAAGTCCAGTTCTGGGAAGATTTACTGCTGGTCCAAATGCTGCCAGGGAAATAGTCCTGCTATGATAATTAGCTACTGCAGGTCTCATTCTACATTTTCAAACACTCTTTGAAGGCTATTTTTCAGATTATCATCTTCAAGAAAGTTTAAGATATTAAAACAAAAGGAAGGATGATGGGGCCTTGGGGTGGTTTGGTGACATTCACCTGAGGAGGTGTGAACCTGCACCCCTAAATCACACACAGTGCTGTAAACCAGTTACCTCAATCAAATAAAAATACAATAAAAGACACTCAGTGGGTGGCGGGGGGCAGGCAGGGGGGAGGGGAGGATGAAGGCACAAAATGGAGTAGAAAAGGACACAAGGGACCACGGAGATGGATCACGGGTGAACTGGTGGTGGGTTACCCAAGGGGAATACAAAATGTAAAAGATATAAAGAACAATAAAAATATATATATTAATTTTTTTTTAAAAAAAAAAGCAATGAGCATAGCAAGAGAGATAAGAGTGTCTGGGTTCCCTGCAACCTGGAGTTCTTGGTGATCACTTGAAAATGATTCAAGCATCTCACCAACAGTCTTCTATTCATAGATCTAATCCACATAAAATAAAGTCCATTGCAATGTAGTGCTAGCATATAATATAATTGTTGAGAATAGCACCCACTGTGAGATTTGAAGAAAGCCATTATGTTATAGGTTAAGTGGGATGATACTGGCAGGAAATGATAATAAAAATCTCCTTGCACAAATAGGAGCTTGGGAAAAGCACTTTATTTCTTCTTGATAAGAGATTTCTCAGTACAGGGGCATTCCAAGATGAGTTAAACAAGTACTATCCATTGAGGAGTTGAGAGAAAAGATCGGAAATTCTATTTAAATTTTTTTATCTCATGCCTTTTATTTCCTGTTTTCTTTGTTTCAGAATTCACATACAATTTTTAATATAATGATTTATTTATAATTGATAGATAAATGAGTGAATGAATGATAGAGTATCATTTCATGTTTTCATCAAGTCTTATCTAAATTATCTTCTAATTAGTCCAACTGCCTCTTGTCTTCTCCAGATTGCTCTAGTCCTTTCTCTACACCACCAGAGACATCTCTCTGTGGGGTATATCTGATTTTACTATTCTCCTGCTGAAAAGGTCAAAGTCTCTTTGAGTCACCGCAGTACAACAGACATGGAATTCCAAAGTGAGGTGCCAGAATACAAGGCAGAATTTCATAATGGAAACTCTTTAGAACCCTGTAGAGATTAATTTAAGTCCGATTTCCTGTAAACACTATAATGGGGGCTAGGAACAGGAAGTTCATTTGGAGTGTTCTAGGGAGATGAACTTGTAGGAAAGTGAGAAAGGCAGGGTTGAGCGGCAAGATAATCTGATCTCCATTGTTTTGCAAATAGGGCCTTGAAAAATATTCCAAAAATTTCTGGGGTTTTCAGTGTTGTATCATACTGAAGGCAGAGGTTGGGCCTATGAACCCTCACATCAGCCAATTATTCCCTTTTCTTGTAAGAACAGCAGTCAGGTCAGATTAGAACCCACCTGAATAGCCTCATTTTAACTTAATATCCTCTTTTAAGACCTTATTTCCCAATACCTGGACATTCTGAGCTCTTGGGGAGTTAGGGCTTCAACACAGGAATTTGGGGGGAACACAATGTTGCCTATGACAGGACTTTAGAGAAAAAATAACTTACCTAATATAATTACATATGTATAATCTGAGACAGAGATGGCTAACAGGAAGAAGGTCAAGTCTGGCATTAGACAGTCCTGTGATAGTTTCTAGTTCAGCTCTATACTAATAGATTAATAGTGTGATCTTGAACACGTAATGCAATTTGTTTCACCTTCTGTTTCTTCTACTTTAAAATGTGTATAAAAATACCTACTTTATTAGGTAGATAGATCTAATTAGGTAAATAGATTAGGTAAATAGATCTAATTAATTTAACGTAGAACCTGACAACAATTTTTTTCTTAAATTGAAGAACCATTGGTTTATAGCATTATATAGGTTTCAGGCATAAAGCCTTATAAATGACCGTCCTCGTTATTTATCAGTCAGTAGTAGTTCCCTTTACAATATCTACTTCTAATCTTTGCTTGAGTCACACATTCCTTTTTTTTTTTTAATTGCGGCAACATTAGCTTCAACAATGTAGAGGTTTTAGATGTACATTTCTCACCTCAGCAACTGTATGTATTACACCACGCCCACCCCCAAATGTCCAGCCACCATACAACAACAACCAATTGCCCTCCTCTATCTGTTCTCTCCACACCTCCCCCTCTGCTAACCACCATTCTGTTATCTGAGTTGAAGGGTTTGTTTTTGTTTTGTTTGCTTGGTTGCTTTATTTTTCTTCATATTCCACAAATGAGTCAAATCACACATTCTTAATGAGGTCTATTTTGTTTGTTTCAAGTAGAGATTTATTTTTCTTCTAAAATGTATTAGTGTTCTAAAACGTATTAGAAGTAAAATGCTCTAAAATTTAATACATTAATGTAGTAAATGCTCTTTCTTTTCAAAAGCATAACTCACTCCTCCCCATACCAGCATTTCTTCGTACATCCTCTGCTAATTGTTCTCCATAGCACCCACCATCCAACATACAATGCGTACTCACTTATTTATTTTTTGGGGTTGCTATCTGGCTACTTCCACTAGAAAAACAGCTCAGTGAGAGCAGAAACTTGATCTTTCTTGTTATCTGCTGCATCCTTAGTGTCTACAACAGGGCTGGGTACATAATAAGTACTCAGAAAATATTTGTTGAATAAACAAAAGAATATGGGCTCCTATTTAGGGAGATAAAATTAATGAGTCCTATATATTTTATATTTATTTTATATTATATGAAACTAGCATTTAAAGAGCAGTCAATCCAGGAATTAGGACTACAATTGGCATCCATAGAAAGGCTTATAAAGTCATGGTTGACAGGACATGGGTGTGATGAATGAACTTTACATTTCAGGTTTGGCAGGTACAGCAGCCTATACAATAACACCCAAGCTGACTGCAGAGTTAAAAAATGTGACCGCTTGTGTTGGGATAGAGCAGGCTGATCTTACCAGAGAAAGCGCAAGACGACAACGTGGCATTGAAGGAAGTAGACTAAAGAGACAACCTAAGGATGTTGAAAACCCACTTGGGCAGGGCTTGCTTTGACGCTGACAAGTTTTGGACATTATTAAAAGTCAGCTATGATAAAGCCCGTTGTGATAGTTCAGGCAGATGATCTTTATATGACAAATATCTGTGTACTAGGCATTCCTGTGTATATACTGATTCAACTGCTCTTCACAACACCCCTCTGTAATGAAGGCACCATTATCATCCTCACTGTACAGATGAAAACACTCGAGACTCCAAGAGGGGAAGCGAAATCCTAAGACACCCCACTGGGGCAGATCATTCATGCTAATAACCTGAGTCTTCTAGAGGCCACTGCTTTCTCCACTCCACCGTAGTATCATCTCACCATTCATATTTCTTCCTGAGGGTGTCACTAGCACCATAGAATTATGAATTAGAATCACTTCAGGCCATTTTCTGTTCACTTATATATTACATATGGCCCAGCAGCAGATCCTGAGCAGATGTCCAACCCCCAAATGGTATATCTTCTGAGTAAATTCTGCTAAAAAGAAATATTAATTGATAGAGCTAGTGGTATTAAGTACACTCCTCTCTTATGAATGTTTAGAGCGCTGGATGTAAAGGAACTCATCCTAAGTAGATATTACTGGGGAACTTAAAGATGTCTGGGCTTTTGAGAGATCTTTACCATATGCAAATCTGCTTCCAAGCCCATGTACGGAGCAAACAATTTCTTTCTTTTCTGGCTCAGGAAGAAAAGTAGAGAATAATATCAGAATCAGCTGGCTTTTAATCACTGCTCCAAGCCAACATATTCAAGTCCTATGCATGATTCCACATGGGCATGAAATTTTATGAAGTTTCAGACAAATGTCTCAAGTATCCGATTCGAATGCTCATGGAGAGCTCAACTGCAGTGTCATTCACTATGTGGGTCCCTGACGGACACAGGAAGTTATAAAACTCAATTCAGTCCTCCACGTGGGAGGCAAAAGCAGCAGCTACTAAGACAGACTGCACTCCGAATCCTGAACCCACTATTTATTAACTGATTATGGACCCACATTATGTTAGACTGAAAATAATAACATTTATTTCAGAAGATTGCTGTGAGGATTGTGTGGGTTAATGTAAATAAAGGGCCCAGAGAGTCTGAGACATAGTGTGAAAAAGTTGAATACGTTTTAATTGTTGTTATTATTATATTATTATTGAGAGAAGATAAGAGAGTATACAGAATATGAAATGCATTTATTGAAAACTGACAAAGCACAGCTTTGGTAATGAATGCCAGTGCTCATTTTTCCTCCGTGGGCATGCACGGTGAACTTTGTTACCTATGCCAGAAATATTACTGTTCTCATAAAAATCAGTTCTGGTATCAGTAATATCCAAAGTGCTTTCACATTAATATTAAAAAATATCCTGATTAGATGGAGACTAGGCTTCTCTGTGGGGAGAACATAAAAGGTCTGCCTGAGAGACCTTTAGGCTTTAATACATTTTTGAAAGACTGTCTTGACTCAGTTTTGAGGCCCAGCTAGAGGTTGGTCAGTTCCTCTTCTTCAGCTATTAATGAAGTCCCCACCCCCGCCACTTCCTGGGGCTCACACCCTGGACCATTCTCCTTACCCTAGTTGCCCCTGGGATGAAGTTCTAGAAAACTACAGGCAGCTCATAGGCCCAGGAATACCACAGGTGATTCCACTGGTCAGTCCGCCTAGCTCACCCCACTCTGCTTGCCATGTTGAAGCTGCCCCCTGCAGCTGGCCCTGCTGTCTCCCGGTCCCCAGATGCAACCCGCACCGCAGCCCTGCCTGGCAGCCTTCTCTCATTTAGAGATGTAAGTAACAAAGGGTTCTGCCTTTCATCTCCCCCAGTATCAGTGTGAGTATCCTGCCATCAAAAGAATCTTTAAATCTTATGAAAAAGCCTTTTCTAGCTTTACATAGGAAACATAAAGTGAGGTCATTCTTTGAGTTGTTTTTCTTTTCAAATCTCCAATAACTTTGCATAGATCATTAAAAGATTTGCGGACCCCACAGCTATTATTTTGTTTAGATCTTATCCTTCTCGCTAACTCCCTGAGGGAGGCAGAATGAGGAGTATCATTTTTACATTCTAACGAGGAAACTGAGACTTCAAACAGTGAAGTGACTTGCCTAACATCAATTAATAATGGACAGAACTGGGAATTGCACGCAGATAATGTGATTCTAGCATACTGTTCCACTGTGTTATTTCCAACGGCTAACTACCCACCCAGTTGCCCAGTCCTTCCCACATTTATTGAGTATATACTATGAGCCAGGCAAACGCTAGGCTCTGGGGTACAGAGATGAATCTGGAACAATCTGTACTTAAAAGATCTCAGGAAACACACATGAAAAAGAAAATAATAGGATGCACTAGCTTCTATTAGAAGGTACTTGACACTCTGGGGGATCTGTAGGGTCTTTACCTTAAGCCAAAGAAAACAAAAATTCCATTACCATTCATGATAAAGAGCATTAAAGACCATTTGTAGAAGTCAGGTCCACAGGCACAGACACCAGCATGAAATCCATTTCCCAAAACCTTTCATAGGACCGCGATAGGCTCTGAATCTCACAGATAACACCACTGTTTCTGCCTTCATACTGCTCATTCCCTGGGCAGACAAGTGTGTAAAGAAACTCATTATTGCAAGTTTCATAAGACAGGAATGGACGTGTTATGCTGGGGGCACAAAAAACACACAACTCTGCCTGGGAGAAGAGGAAAGAACCTCAGCCAGCCTGCCGGCGTAAATGACAGGAGTGATGCCTAAGACAGTGTCTAAGGGCTCTCCAACAGTCTTGCAGAAGAGTCGCGGAAGAGGGAAAGGATATTCAAAAGCAACAGAGGTGCTAGCCGGTGAGAGCCCCACCCCACCCCGCGCCCACTGAGGCCTGTAGGTCACGCTCTGAAAACAGTCAAATGGCCCACCTGGTGCCTTTAGTTCTTGGCACTGGTCTTTGGTAACGTCTGGGCTTTGCATCGGAGATTCCCTCAGTAAAGGTTAATTTGATTAGATCCATTGTTTTTGCTGCCTCACTAAGGCCACCTGGGATTCCTCAGCAAGGCTGTTGGACTTGCCACTTGGCGAGGTACAGCGCCTTTCTGTGTGGGGACAGGAACATGGGAAAGAACTCACCAGTCACCTTACAATTTTGGAAACAACCATGGAAAAGCAACACATACATTTCTAGATCATAACCTAGGTCGTATTTTAATTTCCACAGAGGTGAAACGGAAACCAAACCCTCCCCTCAGCTCAGACTCATCACACATTAGCACTTCAGCCTTTTCTTCTGACTGGCCATGACCTTGACTGACTCTCCCACTGGTGCACTGCCTGGTAGGGCTGTGAATCATGCCAGAAAGTGGATGGGTCCAAAGGGAGACCTGCCACCCCTCAGAAAAGTGATTTGGGAAGCTGTGTACAATGACCACAACGCTTAGGCTAAGGGTGTGGAACACTTTTATTTTTTTTTACAATAAGCAGGTTTCTTCGGGCACCAGGAAAAAAAATCCCTCTAGTTATGTAAATGAACGCAGGACTTCAAAAAAGGACAAGTCATAAAGGGAAAAGGAGAGTTGCGAAGTGTACGCTACGTGCAGACATATAATGAATAAGTATGGCTGCCTGTGGACTTTGATGTTTTTGCCCTCTAACTACTTCAGCTTTCTGATTTCTTCTAGCACACATACACATTCCTGTCACTCATTCTAGAGATTTTCAAAAGCTTTCTTTTTCCTTTCAAATATAAAGAGAGACTTTAACTTTTTAAGTTTTCAGTTTAAAGCTTTTATTTCTGTAGTTCTCCCCACCTGAAATTACCTCTACCACTCAAACATCTGTCTGAAACCTAACCTATCCCCAATATCTTCCCATACTCAGCTGTCCTTTGATAGAATTTTTGGAACATTTATAACTAGTTCCCCATTGTCACGTTTAAAATTATTTTGCTTCAAATCCTTTAAGACGCAACTCAAGTTTCTGGTAAACCTTCCCAGATCCTACAGTTATTATGTTTAATATACTGAACAAATTTTTAAAAGCAATGATGTAGACAAGCCTCTGGTGAAAGTTCTAAACCACATGCTGCTCTGATACTTACACATGAGAAAGATAATGCCCAAATGATAAAGCTTTGGGAGGCTGTTTGTCTGTCTGTCTATCTATCTATCTCAAAAGCACCAAGTAAAATGATAGCAAAACAATCTTAACAAAATAATAAATTTAGCTCTCTATATGACATATTTGAGAAAGGGTTTTAACAAATTTTGAAGAGTGCGATATAGTAATATTAACAATAGGCACAATGTTGTCCAATACATTTCTAGAACATTCATTTTGTATAACTGAAATATTTTGTATCCATTGAACAGCAACTCCTCATCCCCCCTCACCCCCGCCCCCACCCCCACCCCCACCCCCACCGGAGTTCCTGGCACACGCTTTTCTATTCTGTTTCTACAAGTTTATCTGCCTTAAATACCTCATATTGTGGAATCACACAGTGTTCATCCAGCTTGACTGACTTGTTTCGCTTGATATGTCTTCCAAGTCCATCCATGTTGTCTCAAATGTCAGGATCCTTCTTTTTAAAGGTTGGAGAGAAGTAGGAGATAAGGCCTATTATCTGTATACAGGGAACTAGATCATACAGGTTTTTGTAGTTCTCCTTCTCCCCCCCAGTCCTCCAAAGCTCATTAAGACATTATGCTTAGGGCCTCCCTGGTGGCGCAGCGGTTAAGCAATGCGCTGTGGAGCTGTCGGCAGCGGTGACACGAGTTCGACGCCCGGCTTGGGGAGATCCCCACATGGCGTGGCAGACCTCTCCTGCCTCGCCCGCTGCTCCCCTCAGCAGTGTATTTCTGTCGATCTGCCTGTTCTGCACTAAAACACCCTGCACTAAAACCAACTCAAAATGGATAAAAGACCTAGACAGAAGACCTGAAACCATAAAATTTATAGAAGAATATACAGGCAAAACTCTACACGACATACAGCTCAGCAAAATCTTTAAGGACACATCCCCCAAAGTGAAGGAAGCGAAGGACAAGATAAACAGGTGAGATTACATCAAAATAAAAAGCTTCTGTACAGCAAAAGAGACATTAACCAAAACAAACAGACACCCTACCAACTGGGAAAAGATCTTTGCACACAATACATCCAATAAAGGACTGATAACAAAAATTTACAAGGAACTCACACAACTCAACAAAAACAAAGCCAATAACCCAGTCAAAGAAAGCATATTCTTAATGTGAAAGATTTAATTGGTCATAGAGAAGAGAAGGAAGGATTTCAAATAATAGATTCCCCCAAAACTCTGAAAATTACTTATTCCATTCCAGGGAACCGCAAGAAAGGGGTTAGACAGGTCCCAGAGCTCTGGGACATAAGGAAAGACCCAAAATTCAAAATATACCACATAATCCACCATGAGGCGCAGAAAATGGCTGCCATTGTCTCCGCCAGGGATCAGGAGTAGCCTCCCTATGAGTCTCTCCTCCACCTGTCTCCTCCTTCCTCCTTTGTTCTACCTCAATTTATATGTCCATCTTGCTCCTTCCCAGCTGCCCCCCTTCAGGAACCCTGGTTCATGTCCTGCTGGGAGTTGAAAGTGAGGTAGGGAAAATGGTACCTGTTCATGCTATTGCCATGCTCTTCTCTCTTTCATGGAGCTGTAATAAGTCTAGACTCCTGAGGTCATTCAGCTGTATTAATCTGGAACTGCCTAACCCAAAATTCCAGTGTCAGGCTACAGAGCATATCATCCTACACCTCTTTGAGTTCTTCTAGACTAGTGAATAATCAAACAACATCAGACACAGTGATGAGATTAATCCACAGAGAAGTTTTGTAATAACATGCTTACCTCCTGTCTCCATGGGGAAGCCCCAGCATGGCTGAGCAACTAGCCCACATAGCTTTAGATGCCCTTTTCATAGCTCAGGTACAAGGAAGGTTGGGGGAAGAAAAGGGCAGTTCAGGGTGTTTACTGGGGAAACCAAGGTATGCAGAGTTAAGTCCTGCCCTCACTAAAAAGAGATAAGGAGACTAGGTCTTCCTGGGAGAGGCCCTTCCACCAAAAGCAGCCTCCACCCAGCCTTCAAAGAACCTCTCTGAAATCAAGCTTTTGTCAAGACTAATTTTGGGTGATGGAGTTTTACTATATCAGTTAGGAGATTGATTAGCTACTCTAGTCAAATATTGTGTTAGTTTATTGTTTCAGCTGCATCCAAATCATCTTAACGCACAAAATCTGCTTTCACAGTGCTGTTTGCACTTTGGGCAATCTGAGCTCTGTACCTAGTTCTCATCACATTCCTGGTTTGGAAGTACATGCAATTTGACTTTTGTGTCAGAGCGCCCTCTTCTGTTTGCTATCAAGGATTTCAGTCCCTCTTGGTGTCAGATTTCACTGTCGTTTGCTTATTTCACATTGATGGACTTTGTTGTAGCAGGCATTTTTGCAAGTCCTTAACTTCGAGAACCTTCAGAGTCTGGAATACTCACCTGAATGCTATATCCCACTTGTTGCCAGTCTAATCTGGTGTCAGGTGAAATATAAAGTATCATTCCTGCTGCTTCAATCTATCGATGGCTTGCCCATTTAAAACGTAAACTGTAATCACTGCATGTGAGGTGGAGAACCGAGATCACTAGATTGGGTGAATCTAAGATTGGGTGAATATTAAAATCACTTTATGCGCTTTAAAATAATCCAGTGACTGGGTCACGAACAATTAAATTAGAACCTCTTGGGGTGGGGTCCAGGCATCATTATATTTTTTAATTTTTTATAGGAATCATCATCATCATCATTATTATTATTGTTGCTGCTGCTGTTGTTGTTGTTTATGTCTTTTACATTATCGTGTATTCCCCGTGGGTTCCCCACCACCGATTCACCCGTGAACCGTCCCCATACTCCCTTGTGTCTTCTCTCCTGGTGGTTCCACGAGCCACCAACTTTGAGAGCCACTTATTCAGGAGGGGTAGGATGGCACCTAAGTTAAAAGCACCTGAAAATGTTCTTAAAATTACAAGGTATCTCTTCTGAATCCTGTTGAAAACCACTGATTTATAGTTCTCTGTCCTTCTACCTATCCCCACAAGCAATTTGAGAACGTTTGTTCCGTGACGTATTACACCTTGGTGAGCCCTGAGCAGTGATTGAGAGTGGGGGGCAGCTTGTGGCCAGGAAGGCAGCTGTCAGGGCTGGACAGTGAAAATTCTTCTCTCTAGCCTCAGGGAAACTCACATGTGAATCTGTAACAAAACAGAAGCCAAACCCCGTTTGTTTGACTATTGAGAGCATAGCCTTAGAGCTACCAGAGTGTTCTCAAAACGGCCTGAAAGTAAGATACATCTAGTGTGTCTGTGCAGGCGCAGTCTGGGCCCAACCTAGAGCTACTGAAGGATAATTTCCTGGGGGAAGGGTCCGGTAATTCTTGGAGTTAACAGTTGTCTCAGGAGATTCTTAGCAATCTCTTTTGTAAGCACTACATTACTGCACATTTCCCCATTTTATCTGTTGCAGATGACAGGATTCGGCTTATATGGTCAAATCCGAAAGGTAGCACTGAGTTCTGAGAGTAGAATGAGGCTCTGATGGCAATCAGAAAATGAACCCCCCTGACTCAAAGCTGTGATTTATGCAGTGTTCTTCCTGGATTCTCTCTGAACAAAGGCTCTAAAACTGTCATGGGGTCAGAACCTCTCCCCAGTTCTGGCTTCGGCCACCCACTGCCTCCAATGCAAACAAAAGGGTGTTTGGTGCAGCAAAAAGGAAAAAAGAAAGAGTTTATTGCAACCGAAAGGGTGCAGGGAGAGGGAGAGGAAGGAGGTCCAGAGAGGTACCAACTGGTGGTGCCCGCTGGAGCTGCAGTACAGGAGCTGGCAGGGGAGGGCTGAGGCCTGCCGCTGAAGGGGTGCTGAGGTGTCGGGGCTCCCCCTGCTGGGTGGGGAAGTGAAGACCCTGCCTGCCTGCCAGGGCAACTGCCTTTCACAGCAGCTCCCATGAAAACGAATGCGCCCATCTGCCTCCTTTTAAAGGTTCTCAACTCCACCCCCTTTGCAGTCGCCCCCCACGCAGGGCATGGGGGGAGCTCAGAGCAGTCTGGCTTGAGTGGAGTCCAGATGTTGGGGTACACTGGGGCCCTCATCTGCACTGGCCCACTCTTGTCTCAGCTGTCACTGAGTCTACACATTGAAAGGGAGCAGAATTTGGTGCCCCTTTATGCCTCTGGCGGAAGCATTATTTTGGGCTGGTTATTTTTAAGAAATAGCAGACACAGTAAAAGCTCTGATAGAAGTTACCTTTTTATCAGGCAGATTTACATTTATAATCTCCATTTGTAACTGTGTCTCCGACGCTGTAACTGGAAGGGGGGTGGTGACCAAATTTCTAGAAACTCTTATCAGTAGAGAAGGCACTGGCATAAATCTGCATATGCCAACCGTGCCCTGTTTATGGTGCCTTTCCCGGTAACCTCCCATAACTGCCCTTACCCTTCCCTCGGCAAGAGTGTGCATGGTATGGGGGACCCGGGGTGCCCCTCAGTCTGCCCGCTAACAATATACAGGAGTAAAAGCTACAAATTATCCAGTCCAGGCATCAAATAAGTTATGCAAACCACTTTTGGGAGCAGAAACAAAGAGTATTACCTCTTTCTGAGCTGAGAAAGTAAAAAGCCCTTGCCTAGTTTTGACCTTCAGTGTGATCATGGTGGTCTCCTGTTGAGTTGGAAGAGCCACAAGATGGAATCAAGCTGAATATCTGAGACACCCTTGTGAGGGTATGCGGGTCTGCTAGAATCCAAAAGCTGCTGGCTCTGCAGTTCAGCCTTATCAACATGGAGCCGGCTAGGCCAAGGGTACTTGTGTGCAGAGTGGACAGAGCAACAGTGGTCTGTCTCATATGTAAATGAGAATACTTCTGTGCGTCAAGCCATTAGATTTCAGGATTTGTTTGTTATCACAGCAAAGCCTACACTCTCCTGACTGATACAGAGCCAAAGCACTGTTATCTCTTCCTTGCTTAGGAAGACACCATCAGGTTTAGTGTGCCAGAAAAAAATGAAAGAGAAGAAATGCAACTTTTCCTTTCTGGACTCTTTGATCTTTGAGCAAAGCTGGAAGGAAAGAAAAAAATAAAATAAAAACAACTATGCAAAGAGCACATTTGCACTACATTGGTATGTTTTATTCTTAGGGACCAAAAAGTCCTTGCTTAATTTTAACCCTCGTTTTGTGTTGACCTGATACAGTGACGTGTCATTCATGCAGAATTATTATGGAATGGAGAATTCCGCATTATGTGTGTTGGGGGTGGTGGTGTGGGGTGCATTTACTAAGTCAGGTTGATGATCAGGAAATTGTCATCCTTGCAAATATTTACCATGCAGTGGATGACTTTGAGCAAGTCCCTTTCGCATTTAAGCAAAGGTGATTTATCGAGATGAGTATGGGATAACTCCCCAAATGAAATGAAGAGCTAGATAATCAAATCCTAGAAAGGAGGGGAAGCGAAGGACTCATGAACTCTCTCTCCAGGGTCCTGTTACCAGATGACTTTTATTTCTGACCACTTTGGTCTCTGTATATCTCGGTACAAAATTTAAATTCCTAAGATGGGTCCTCCTTGGTTCAGCTTGAGTCATGTGCCCAGCCTGGAATCCCAGGAACTAGGCTAGTGGTCCTGCCTAGTAATCACAGAGAAACAGGTTGCTGGGACACACGCAGGGCAGCTATAGCCAGGCCTGTCAACCAAAAGTGGTTGACAAATCACATTAGTGTTGAAATAGATAGATGGCAGATGAAGTGATTAGAGAGAAATATACATATATATCTCCTATATACCGACACACACACACACTTAAAAAACCAGACTTAAAAACCAGACCTGGGAGGTTGGATGGGGCGATTGCCCATATGGGGGATTTACCAGAGTCTTTCTTGAATGGGCAATAGATTCCAGCTCAGTGGAACTGATAGGACATTTTCATCAATTTATTTCTTTATCTTTTCCTTTCCCTTTTTGTAAATACATCTTTTTATTAATTTTATTGTGTGCTGCATTTGAGTTTTTAAGTCTCTTTTAAGCACACAGGTGAGAACCCAGACAGGCACCCCACGGGGTTACCCTATAACAAAGGAGGTCATCTTCTCCTTGTCCTGTGACATCTTCCTCTTTCTCTTTCCTTGATGCCTCAGGTCCTTATAAATATGGTATAAATATACCTGGTTCACTCCATTTTACTTTAGAATTCACCATTTGTAAATTCTCCATAACTATGTTATTAAGATGATTGTTTTCCCTTTGCTAACTCATCTGACGCTGCTTTGATTATTCCTTCAGCCTGAGATGAACCAAGAGGGGTGGGGGACTTATCCCCCGCTCCCTGACATGTATCACGTCTATGTATCTGATATATATGATTTAATGTATGACATATCTGGTATACATACATCATATAAATATGTTTATATTACAAGTAATATAAGAATAAATATTTGGAACTCTTTGGTCAAATGAAACCTTATGTAGATGGCGTAGTCCGTAACCTCCATGGTGCTTCTGGAAAGAGAGCAGTTGAAAGTGACTTGACTAGATGTTGTCTAATATCCTCTCCAGTGTCATGTTATTTTAACCATTTTGATGAAAATCTTTCTGACTCTGAGGGTTTTTTAATATGTTCAACTCTATTTTGAGGAGACTCGGGTCGTCATTGTGAACATGAGATACTGTCATGGGCAATAAGAAAGCAATATTTTCGTTTCTTTCCGGGAGCCCAAGATGTCAACTGTCACTACTGCTGTCAGTATGCCTGACTCGTGGGCTGTCCAGTCCATTTCCAATGCGCTGTTTCAATGGACTCACCAGTTAAATAACAATAGTGAAGAAATTGGGAAAAGAAGAGATGGGAGTAGCAGTGCCATGGAAAATGCCTGCACTTTTTAGAAAACCTAATCTGAGTGCCACTGTCATTATGTATTAATCATGTGACCTTGAGCAAACCACTTCCCCTCCTTGGCATCTATCTCTCGTAATATGGATTAGATCAGCTGTGTCTAGCACAGTGCCTAGATTGTTATAGCTACTCAAAGCCTGTTATTAAATTGAACCACACATGCTTCTAGTTCTATGAGTCAGTGATGTTACATGCCCAAATGTATACTGATTATAAATGCATTCTATCATACAGTGCTAAATCTCTAATTTAAATTGCTATCAGTGAGGTTAACTAATATCTAGTGAGCACAAAAATATACAATGCATTTAAATGTCCTGTCTTATTGAAATCGAAGGCTAGATGAGAAAAGTGGTATTAGTGACAACACAAGGGAACAATGAGATTGGGGACATCTATTTATTTTCCCGAGGTCCAAGACCTTGAAGGATGATCTTTTTTTTTTTTAACTTGCAAAAACTTTGTGAAAATGAAAATGAATATGTGGAAGATATTTCAAAAGTAAAGCTGAACTAGAACCAGAGGGTAACACCATCGTCATTATTCTTGTTATATATGGGTATGTAAATCAAGACAAGTTCTTGAGTGATGGCCTGAAGGCAGAGGACTCTGACTTCTATCAGTTTCTCAGATTCCTGGGAGGTTTTTTTTTTGTTGTTGTTTTTTTTTTTTTTTTTGGATCCTTTTTTTGAATCTGAGAGACCCCCTTAGAGCCAGCTCCAAGTTCATCCAAGTCAATACACAAATATGCAATGCAAGGCTGCAGTATAGTTATTCTAATCTTGAGCATTTTAGTGCAGGAGACACCCCAGTAATAAGGAGAAAGTGACAAATCATGCTCCACTCTCTGCCAACAGCCTTTTATAGACACTGCGACACTGTGCCCAAATAATCAACTAATCAAATTCACTGGAACTGACTTCATTTGAAGTTCGCAATAAAATCACCTCTGGCAAAAATTAATTTTGTAGAACAACTCCACCTTGCAATGACCTGCAAGGAGGTCCTAACATAGCGATTTTGTCTGCTCAGAGATCTCCGTAATATTTTGATCTTGGGGAGCAGGAGTTGGACGAAAGTTGGGCTTCCCCCACCGACCAGCCTGGGCCCTTTCTGCAGATCAGTATGCTTCCCAACAGTGGCCTGACAGGCACATCAAGGTTGGAGTTTTTACTAAGTCATTTTGAAAGCCTTATTGCAACCTTTTTCTATACCTGTGCTGTTCAATATGGTAGCCACAAGCTCTTAAAATGTGGCTAATCCAAGCTGCAATGTGCTCTAAGTATAAAATGCTCATTGGATTTCAGACCAAGTAAGAAAAAGAATGCAAAATATCTCACTCTTAGGTTTACTACAATATTGATTGTGTGTTATACTGGTAATGTTTTCAATAAAAATACATCACTAAAATTAATTTCATTCATTTCTTTTTAATATTTAATGTGGCTACTAGAAATTTAGAACTGCCTATGTGGTTCACATTATCCTTCTATTGGGTCAGATTGCTCTAGAATAATGGACACTTACTTGGCTTCTTACTGCTTATTACTTTTGAAGGACAAATATAGTCTTCTCTTTATAAGAACAAAAACCAAAGTTTTTCTTGGTGTACGTAAAGTAGCTTTGCAAGGAACAAGCCCATAAATAGGTTGGTGGCTTTGAAAACCAAAATCCTGCACTTGATATTTTATAGCCTATTTATGCATCATGAACCTGCCATTAGTCTGACCTTCCTCTGAATAGTATCATCCTGCCATTTAAGTACGTTCAAAAATTATTATTTGACTTAACTGGCATTGTTCATGGAAGACACTGTTTTTAATTGGCTTTTGTTTTGAGATTCTGGAATCATTTTACCGTCCTTTATAAAATAAGCAAAGAATCTGGTTAGTATAGAATTGTTGATTCTTAGACATTATCTGGTGTCAGCCTGTTCCTTTGTATAAGGTGAGCTAGAGATCTGACCAAGTGAGCAACTGATTCAACCTCATCTAGTTACTAAATGATAGAGATGCATTCTGATTCAGTCCTGCCACCTGATCTAAAGTTGTTCTTACCAACATGGCACACTTAAAAACTATTTCCATATCGTTCTTTTTCTTACCATAGAAACATAAGTTTCACTTGTTTTTTTTTTTAAAGATTTATTTATTTATGCATACAAGCTGGGGTACAGGCCAGAGGCGTGGGGGAGCGAGAGGGTTCACCAGAGACAGAGCGGGGAGCAGAACAGGCAGATCAGAAATACACTGCTGAGGGGAGCAGCAGGCGAGGCAGGAGAGGTCTGCCGCGCCATGTGGGAATCTCCCCGGCCGGGCATCGAACTCGCATCGCTGCTGCCGACAGCTCCACAGCGCAGTGCTTAACGGCTGCGCCACCAGGGAGGCCCCAGTTTCACTTGTTTTAAGAAGACCATCAAGTAGATGAAAATGAGCCACTAGTTAAATTTCTCTTACAAAAGTTATTTCAGGAAAGGTCTCCTTACTGCAGAATATCAGGGTAGGACATAAAATATGAGGAATTTTCACACAATTAGACTTGGATGTGCAAGTAGCCTGGACAGCATTCTTTCCTACTGATCCAGAGTTGCCAGTTCTAATGGGAACAGTGCCAAATACAGCTGGTCTGTTTTGCTTGCCTTTTAAAATTTAAATGCAGCTTTCTCCCCAAATTGCTGAGATTGTCAAGGTGTATGACCCCTTGTCTGCTTGACAGTCAAATGAATTTAGAATTTTTGCACACATAAAGTATGCATTGCTTTAGCTTCCAAATCTTTTGAGTGGATTTAGGATGCTTTAGGTATTCATTTTAATATTGCATTGCATTATCACTGGTAAGTGAATTATCGAAGTCCTTAACAATCCAGAAATCTTAAACCTTCCAAGTTGCTTTTCTTTCCCCGATAGAACATTTCTTTCTTTTTCTGAATAAATTCATCATTGATGTCTTTTATTATGAAATATTTCAAGAATAAAGAATTTATAAATAATAATGTAGCACCCAGGCATCTATCATCTAAATATAAAAAGTTAATATATACCCATAGCTGCCTCAAATTTAAAAGTACTACTTTTAAAAACATACAATGCAAAATTTGCTGATTTAATTTGAAGTGTGCAATTCAGTTGTGCAATTACTGTTACCCTCTATTTCCAAAACTTTTTCATCATTCCAAACACAAACTGTACCCACTAAGTAATAATCCTCCAGTCTGCCTCCCTGTAGCCTCTGGTAACCTTTAATTAACTTGTTGTTTCCATGACCTATTATTGCTACCTCTTATAAGAGGAATCATACAATATTTGACATTTTGTGTCCAGTTTCTTTCACTTAGCATAATGCCTTGAAGCTATAGCTATGTTGTGGCACATGTCACAATTTGTTTCCTTTTTTATGGCTGAGTAATATTCCTTTATATGGATATACCACATTTGGATAGGCATTAATTTGTTGATGAACACTTGGGTTATTTCCATCTATTGTCTGTAGTAAATAATGCTGCAGTGAACGTTGTCATACGTTCTGTTTGAGTCCTGTTTTTCAGGTAAAAATGATAATTCTACATTTAATTTTTTTTGAGGGACCATCAAATTTTCCCAGTGCACCCATAGCACTTTACATTCTCACCTACAATATGCAAGGCTTCCAATTTATCTATCCTTCAAACACTTGGTTTTGCTTTTATGCTGCCATTTTGCTGTATTTTGTGATATGTTTTGGGACTCCCTAGTCATCTTCAAAATAATCTTGTATTTTATTGGATTTTTTTCTTTCACATTTAAATATTTGTTTAGTAAATACATTGCATTTACTGTGTGACGTTTTGTTCAGTGTGCTCTAAAAGAAGTAACTTATTTGTTCTTCACAACAAACAACCCTATGAGGTATTACTACTATCCTTTGTATGTACTACTATCCTTTGTATTTATCCTTTACAGATAAAGAAACTGAAGCACAGAGAAGTTAATTAACTAAAAAGTCACACAACCTTTAAGTAGCAGATTCTGTGTATGAAGCTAGTCTGAATGTCGAGTTGGTGATCTTAGTCACTCTGCTATCTTTTTTTTGTGTGAATTTTTCAATGCTCATGATTAAAAATCCATTTATAAATTTAATTAAAGTTACATTAAAGTCCTATATTAATTAGATTCAGTCAGTTAATATGTGTCATAGTGAGTCTTCATGTGTATAAACTAGAAATAGCTTTCCAGTTACTAAGTGTATTGTTGGCTTCCTATACAATGTCCATATGCCTTCTTCCTAAGTAACAAAACTACAGTTTTGTTCAGGTTAGCATTATCCTCAGGAGTAAAATTCCATTTCATATCTGCCTCACAGATAAGGAAGGCCAGACATGTGACATCTTTCTGGCCAATAAAATAGAAGTGCAAGTCCTAGGCAGGACTTCCAGGAAAGTCCTTTAAAAGAGGCACAGCTTAGGGGCAGAGACTTTTGTTTTGCCCTTCATCTTTCCCTTTCTTCAAGCTTGTAATGTGCTGAACACTGAGTGGTTATCCTTTGATAAACTCAGCTAAGGATGGTAAAGTAGAACACTCAAAGAAGCCTACATCCACAGCTCCTTAATTTCTAGTCCATAGAGATGTTTTTCCTTTTTTTCTGTTTTGAACATATCTATATAATCACAACAAATTAATATATCTAATATTGTTTTTCTATGTGTTCTTAATGAGAATCTGACATGTTGCTGGAAACTGATTTACAGGATATTAAACTCTGTAGAAAATCCATAGATACCTTCTTAACAAGACTGTGGAACTCTGTGGAGAAGTTGGAATTCTGTCTACTATTTCTCTTTGATATTGATATTGAACAGGTCAGTGGGATGCAAACAAAACATGCATGCACCTACAGACAGTCATACATTCTTTATTTAGTACAGTGCTTCTACAAAGTTAATCGGAAAAATTTTAGTTGGAAAAATCTCTTTCTAGGTGTCCACAGGCCTCTCAATTACCTTCTCTTTACACTTAATCACTTCAAGTATTTACACGATTTGCTTAACCACCAAAGACATTTCAGTTTATGACTCCTGTCAATATATTCAAAACTGGGGTTTTCAGTTAAGCACATTTTTATAGTGTTATTTTCTAGGGTCTGTTGAGCATCTATTATATACTAATGAGTGCAAGTCAAATCTTTTAAAAGCAGTAGTCTCTTCATTCTAATCAAAAACCCGTAAGGTGAATATTGTCATCCCTTGTGATAGATGAGGAAGCTGAGTTTCAAGAAGATTGAACAGCCTGAACAACATTTTGGAAATAATACAAATGGAACTCCACATAGCAAATGTAAATAGTAGTATTTTATGAGACTGCAAAACCAGATCTGTCTGTCTTCAACACATGTATTCTTCATAAACCCAGCTCACCATGTGAAATTTCATTTTATGCTTATACCACCCAAGCGCTGTGATCAGTAAGTCCCTCTAAGTGGAATCAGAGCCATTATTCCTCTGCATGTTTTCCACCAGATTCCATGAAGTACTTTCATGACTGGAACTGATTAAATTCAGAGACCATGCTCCTGGTGGTCTTTGATATCTAGAATTTCATCTTTCCTCCCATAAAGCAAGGAATGGATGGAATGCCAATCATCTTCCTGGATTCTCATGATATGTAATCAACAGTCAAGATTTTACAAGAAGATTCATAGCTTAATTCATAACCCAGCCTGCCAAAATCACTTTTGGGCTAATCTGTCTTTGAGGTCTACCAGAATGGCTCTCTGGTACTAAGGTGTGAAGGCACGGGGAGTGGTTCTCAGAGGGGAACTTCGCCCTTTCACTGCTCAAAGCTGTATTCTTTCTGCCAAGTCAAACCGAAGGGCCAGAGGTGAAGAATATAGAGCAGCAAGTTGGATGAAAACCTTTGTGTTAAGGTATTGTCTTTTCAGAAACTTCAAACAAAGTAAGTTTCCATGATTTTTAAAAAGGCAAGACTCTTAAGATGTGTTTTTAATTAAGGGACAGAACTATACAAAGAATGCCAAAATTAAGTTTTACAGAGAAAAGAGGTGGAAACTTTTAATCTGAAAAACAAAAAAAAAAAAAATAAGAAGATGCCAATTTTTAAAATAACTACTAAGGAATATAAAATAAATTTAATCAAGGATATGGCAAATATGATTTTGTGGTGGAGGAAATAAGCTCATAATGATGCAAGTATAAATCTAAATGTGGCCTCTGTACATGTTATCCATGACCTTGAGCTGGATTTCGGAACTTCAACTTGTTCAGCTGTATACTAACATTGATATCAATTGGATAATATGTTCATGGTGCTTTTATTTATTCTGTAGTGAACACTGAGAAATGATTTTCTCATTCTCTTTTGCTCTGTTTAATGTAAACAAATACCTTTACTAGTAGGAAAGCATGATATAGTGGACAGAATACCTGATTTGAATTTAGAAGAACTGGTAAATAACCTCGGGCAAGTCAGTTTTCCTCTTTGGTGTTCAGATTATTCATATGGTCCTTGTTCAAGGTCACAGAGTTAGCAGGTGTTAAATCCATACAGAGGTCTAATTCATAATCAGGTTCTTTTTTTACTCTTAACTTGCCATCTAATGGGATCCTTTGGGATGGCCACATAAAAGAAAGGGCACTCTGTAATGTCAGCCTTATCCTCAATCGCTCCCGCCCAACAGCAACAGAAAAAAATGAAATATTATGGGTAGACTACAGCAGGAACTTAATACTGTTTTTCTAAATGCTTACTATTCTTATCTTTGGATCAGAGTCATGAAAATTCATGATTATTTCCAAGAACATCCCACCATCCATACACACATGGTTTCTTTTCTCCAAAGAATAAGTTATAGGTACAAGAATTTGAAAGTCTGGATTTACCAGATGGCAAGCAAGTCTTGGACTTTGGTAACCAAACTGCTGTGCAACCATGAACAAATCACTTTACCACTTGGTCTCTGTTCAAGTTATCTATTGCTCTAAAACAGACCACCTCAAACTTCGTGCCATAAATAACAATAATCATTTATTGTTATTATTTCTCATAGTGCTGGATGTTTACTGTACTCCACCAGATGGTTCTCACTTGGGGTCTCTCATACAATTACAGTTATATGAGGAGTGGAACTGAATTCTCCACTCACAGATTTTGTAGCTAAAACAATTTGCTGACTGGAGCTGCAGAGCAGTCTGTTATTTGGTGCATCTATGAGTGGATACTCCATGTTACCTAGGTTTCCTCACGGTTTGGTAGCTGGCTTCCAAATAAGAATGAGAGAGAGAAAGAGAGAGAGAGAGAAGAATGAACATGAGCAAGTAGCACGTGGTAGTTGTATGTGTTTTATGGTCGTCACAGTGGATCACTTCTGCCATACTTTATTAGATTCAGCAGTCTCTCTCTCTCTCTCTCTCTCTCTCTCTCTCTCTCTCTCACACACACACACACACACACACACACACACGCAAAACAGTCTCAAGGAGAAGGGGCATAGTTTCCACTTTTTGATGGACGAGTGACAAGATTCTCTGAAGCAAACTGAACCTAATAATAAACCACTCTTGCTACCCCTCACACACACCTACCATCATAAGATACATAAGAAACGATGCGACTAGGTCTACGTGACTCCAGTTATCGGGTCAAAAAATACATCTCGCACACCTGTATACCAGGTGTCTTGGCAGTGCCAACTAAGTGACAGAAAATCTTCAATCCCTCTTGACACATTAATTTAAAAGGCTATGCTTCATTTTCCTTCACTGAAGTTACTGCTCAAAAACGATGTTTATGCAGACCTCTCAGACAAAACAAAAGAGAACATGTTCATTTCTAACTGTCAAATTAATTGCAAATTATTTTTCATTTGCTGAGAACAAAAGAATCTCACAATGACAGTGAAAATTTGCTACATAGCAAAGTCATAGTGAAAAAAGGGCAAGAGTGTATTAATTGAGTCAGGTGCCACAGTCTGACAAATTTAGTAAGGAAACGGACAGGCTAGTTGACTTAATAGTCTTTCTCAAGGGGAAAATGTTAAAAAGAAATCATCCACAAATAAATCAGTATGTCAAAAAAATCTCAGAAATGATATATTAAGAAACACAATCTTTTTTTTCTGTCAATCTGTCTTCCTTTTGTATATGGCAAAAAGAAGATTCTTGAACCAGTAAGAAATAATAGATAAAATATTCTTCATCTAGACTCGAGTTCATGTTTTCACATTATAAGACAATCAACGTGCAGACTTATGTGACCTAAGTTAAAGTTTTCAGTAAATATAAAGTCATTAACCATATCAACTGATATTCTAGTAGAAGCAATCCTAAAATGAAAGTGATAAATTATTTTCTCCAATGATTTAATTGTTGGAAATTGTATCAGTCAGGATACATTAGGGTATATACTTCAACAAAATAAACAGCATTCTAAATCTCAGTGAGTTAAGGCAAGAAATTGTAATTTTCAACTCATCTGACAAATCCAATGTGGGCTGCCCGGGTCCTGTGTTCATTTTAGTTACTCAGAGACTAAGGCAAAAGGAGCAGCCCACATCGCAAATTGTGCTGGGTTGTTATGTCGCTGTGTCCATCTTGGATTTGTTATGTCCCAAACTAAACTCCTGGTGTCCCCACACCCTCCCCCCCATCTCAGTTAATGTCAGCCTCATTCTTCAATTACTCAGACCCCAAACCTTGGAGTCATTCTTAACCCCTCTCCTTATTTCTCATATGTAATCTGTTAGACAATTCTTTTTTAAAAATATTAATTTATTTTTGCATACAAGCTGGGGTGCAGGCCATAGGTGAGGGGCGGTGAGAGGGTTCACCAGAGACAGAGTGGGGAGCAGAGCAGGCAGATGGACACTGCTGAGAGGAGCAGCGGGCGAGGCAGGAGAGCAGGAGAGGTCTGCTGCGCCACGTGGGAAGCTCCCCAGCCGGGCACTGATCTCACGCACCAACAGCTCCACAGCGCTGTGCTTAACCCATTGCGCCACCAGGGAGGCCCTGAAATAGCCTTCTGATTGGTCTATATGATGTCATACTTATTCCCATACAGACCAATTTTAACACTGTGCTAAGCAGAATTCTAAGATGGCCCCCAAGTTTCCATGCCTTCTCCGATCCCCTCACTTTGAATATAGGAAGAGTCTCAGCTTTGACTCCTTTTGTGTTATGTATCACCCCATCAGAGCATCCTGGGGGAGTGTAGGAGTTAAAAAAGAAGTGCTCCTGTTGTCCTAGTGAACAACCTCATTGTGAACAGTTGATGGGGACCCCTTGACAAGGAGCTGCGACTGGCCTCTAGTGGCTAAGAGTGAATGACTCCAATCTGGATAATTCAGGATAATCTCCCCTCTCAAAATCCCTAACTTCGTCCCATCTGCAAAGTTCATTTTTCCATGTAAGATAACAGATTCATGACTTCTGGAGATTAAAATGTGAACCTCTTCAAGGGACCGTTGCTCAGCAAACAACCGTCACAAAACACTTTCCAAACACTCATTTTCTTCCTTACCACTAACCATTAGCTGATAACACTATTTTACTCATTTATTTTGTCTGTCTGTAACACTAAAAATATTTGAAATTTTTCTGAAATTTAAATCTAACTTAGCATCCTGCATTCTCTCTGGCAACCCCACAAAAGGCACATGCAACCTCAGGGGTACACCTGCACCGAGAGTGAACAGGTAACACGTCCTAGAATCTCCATCATCAGGCATGAGAGTGTATGTTGCTTATTCACGCACATCACTGCTCTAAAGTTGCTGATGTGTAACCAGGCAAACTTCACAGATTTGATGACATGGCTCCTTGCTCTGTGTCCCCAAAGTGGAAATAGTATGATGAACACATAACGTCATTTCTTGTACCAACGATATTGAGTTTCAGCAGTTAGATATATTGACGGCCCTAGAAATAGTGCCTATGCATTATTCTGAAGCACATATAAATTATTAATAAAATATACCATACTTGAAGCCTTAAAGACAGCTTTCACCCATTTTAAAGAATCAATATCTCACAAATGTTCTCCAACCCCAGTACAATCAAATGAGATCTTTAATAGCAAAGTACATCTTAAAAAGAATCCCACATGTGAAAAGAGGATTCAAGAAATATTCTAAGAGTGAAAAGACAAACTATAAATTGGGAGAAGGCATTGGTAAAATGAATAAACAATAAAGAACTTGCAAAGACTTCTGTAAATCAATAACAATACATACAAAAAAAAAACACAACCCAGTTTAAAAAAATGGACAAAAAAAAGCAGTTACTTTAAAACAGTGGATACCCAAGTGGTCAATAAGCATTTTATAATGTGCTCATTCTTCCTGGTGATCATAGTGAAAATTTAATCCAAAAGTTGATCCTACTTTCTGGCCATATGAATGTTCATTATTTGAAACACTTCACATATCACGTATTAGTAAGGAAGGCTGGATCGTATCCATTCCCAGTGGGCAAGTAAATTGTTACTACTTTAGAAAATGATTTTGGTGGTGCCTACTAAAGCTGAACACACACATATCCTATGAAGTAGCATTTTTACTCCTAGGCATAGACTCTACAACTTCAACTTATACAACATTCAACTTACAACTTATACAACATTCAACTACAACATTCAACGTAAATACTTACATTTGCCAAGATTGTTCACAGCAGTGGTATAAATAACAACCCAAAGCTGGAAACAACCCAAGTGTTCACCAACTACAGGGTGATGATAGAATACCACAGGGCAGTGAAGTAGACTGAGCTTTTGCTAAATGCAGTGGCAGGGATAATTTATACAAATAATTATGTGCAAAAGAAATTAGACACGTGAAAGTGCATAGTGTATGATTCCACACGCTGTATGTATGGAAAACACTATATTTTAACTATATAAAGTTTAAAAAGGGGCAATACTAACTTACAGTGGTACAAATTAGGGTAGAAGTTTCTTTTGGAGAAGTGTTTGGACGAAACTGTTCCACAAAATATAAACTATCTCTTCCCCTTCCTCCCCCCACCATGGTCTAAAGGCATGTAAATGGTTGGTGAATTTTGATGAAAGTCAGATATAGGTGTTTGTTGTATTATTGAATATTTTTGATAGATTTAAAACTCTTAAGGACTTGAGATACAGAATTTCCCTGTTTAAGGGGGAAAATATTCACCATATACCCAACTATATACATTTATTATAATATTTATATATGAGTAGCTAATGGAAATACATCAAAGTATAAACATATAGTATAAAGTTTCTACTTCTGAGCAGCGAGCTTATGGATCATTCATTTTCTTGTTTCTTATTGACTAAATTTATAATAAGCATGTATTACTTTAAAATAGAACAAAGCAAACATTTTACAAATGAACTGAACAATTGAATGTGGTAAGAAAAGCAACATAGCAAGCCCGGGGAAGGAGTAATAAATAAAATAAGGGTAGAAATTAATGATAAAGATACATTAAAAGTATAGAGAAGAGTAACAAAAGAGAGAGGTGGTTCTGTGAAAAGAAAATAGTAGCGCCCCCCCCCCCCTTATCTGCCATTTCCCTTTCCTTTTGCAGTTACCTGTAGTCAATTGCAGGTATGATGAGATAATTTTGGAGAAACGGAAAGACACCCTACATAACTTTGACTTCAGTATATTACTATCATTGTTCTATTTTATTATGAGTTATTGTTGTTAGCCTCCTACTGTGCCTAATTAAACTATATCATAGGTATGTATGCAAGTGGGTCTTGGAATGTTCCTCCTTAGATAAGGGAGGCACTGTAATTCAACAGACAGCTTTCTAGAAAGACTCATTCTTATAAAAATGATAAAATATCTATAAGTAATAAAGTAAAAGAGAGCAAATATAAATATAAGCATTTAAAATCATGATAAAGTATAGGAAACTAAAGGAAATAGAAAATATCAATGTCAGTGTAAAAAAAACTCAAAACATTGAATCTGATGCAATCATCTGACATAATCTTCTAGAAATAATAAAATCATAATATAATCATCTACTTAGAAATAAACAATTAAAGCAATGGGTAACAAATACACTAGCTATAAGGTCAGATTTTAAAAAATAAACAAGATCTCAATACTCATTGAATTTACTTTATAATGGAGAAAGACCATGATTATAATAAGTGCTATGGCAGTAAGTGGTATAAATAAAAGCAGAAGAAGGAGGCGTAAAATATGGTCAGTGGATCCTACTTATAATAGAGTAGCCGGAGAGTTGATTATCTAAAAGAGACTTGAAGGAGCTGTAGATTTGGGGCAGGAAGGGACATTTCAGGCTCAGTGAGCTGTCATTATAAAACTGGAAACTTGCCTGATGCCTTCCAGAAACATTAAGGTGACAAAAACGTTTGGTCTAAAATAATTGAAAATTGAGAGTACTAGGAGATGGAGGTTTGAGATATACTTTTCAATTAGAATTTATAGATTTAGTGGTATGTTGGATATAGAGTATGAGAGAAATTATCAAGGATATCTCCAAGTTGTGTGGGCCTCGTGAGTAGATGAAAGTGAAGGTTTCATTTATGAGGATAGGAAGTGGGGAGGAAAGTTCAGGTTTAGAGACCAAAGAATTCTGCTTTGGACAAAGTAAATTTGAGATACTATCACAGGTCCAAGAAAAGAACTCAGCTAGTCAGAAGGATAGAGCAATCTGGAATTTAGGGGAAAGACTGGGCTAGAAATAAACCACAGAGGTCATTGGTAAATTTGGTAAGAGCTGTTGGGAAAGAGTGGTGGAGTAAAGTGCCCAGAAAGACTGTTCAAGAACATTCTCCTCTCAAGGAATGAGAGGAGAAGGGGCTGACAAATATTAGAAATATCGGGGGGGGGGTGGTCAAAGGAGGAATTTTCTGTTCTGTTCACATTTGGTGAGTGTTAAAACAACGTATTTCTGTTATGCTGGCAATTGCCCAATAGAGAAGATTATTGGTGATGGTTGATTGGTAATCAATAATGCCTTTGCTTACTGTAGGAATATATCATTTTTTGTTGTTTTCTGGTAGTAATTTGATTTTCAGTCATGGTGTTCTGTTCTTTGATGATGCATATTCTTCAGTTTGCCCACTTCTTCAACCTCCCTGTTCAAGTCTTTCTGATGTTTTATCATCATTCTCTGAGTATTTGCTGTTCTGGATGGTTGTTCCTATTTAATTTTATAGTGAGAGATGCTGACTGAGAAAGTTCTCTTATTGAAAACTAGTGTTTTACATACTCAAATGATTTGTGTTTGCAGAGTTGTCACGAATCTATGTTCATCTTGTTTACACATAGGCTGCATTGTCTGGACTTTGTGTTCTTTTTAATATATTTTCTTCCTCCCTTCTTATTCAAACATTCCCTTGTGCATATTCTCTGCCCGGCTCCTGAAGATATTTGAGCTTGTTAATCCTATAATGTACCAAGTTCAAATGGATAGACAGTTGCCTCAAGATATTTTGTTGGATAATCCATCAAAACAATATAAAATGCCACCTTCATCTAGAGGAAACATTTATACTTTCTTGGGTGGTTCTGTATTTGTTACTCTTTTCAGATGATTTCTCTGCCTTTCTACCCTAGTATCAAACCTTCAGGATGATTTTATTACTAAGTTATTTTTAAATATCTGTTAATATAATTCATCATTTATTGCTGTTCAATTTTAGGATTTTATGGGCTATTCTCACATGAATATTTTTCTAAGGGATTTTGAAATCATTTTGTCAAGCTTTAAAAATACCGGTGGAATTTTAATTGAAATTACATACAATCTGTAGATAATTTGGAGAGATCTGACATCTTATTAATTCCTATTCCTGGAGTGCTTTCCACTTTTTTTTTTTTTTTGGATTAAAGTTACTAGAGTTTTTATAGTTAGTCTTTTGATTAAAAAAATCTTGTATTCACTTAATCAGTCTACTGAATAATTTTGTTATATAATTCAGCATTTAATAACTTTTCCTTTTTTAAAGATGGTCTGTTGCAACTTTTTAAAATTTCTTGTGTTAAATGATAAGCTAATTTATTTTGTGCTTTCTGTTCGATAATAAAGCATTTAAGTATTCAATTTTTTTCAATCTGTCACTATCTAGGGAACCTAGAAAACTGATGTGGAGGGTATGAGCACCTGTTTTACTAGAAAAGGTGTATTTTCCATGAAACAGGGACATGAAAAATTTAAAACCATGAGTCAAGATATCTAGGTCATATTCAGTTCAAAATACCATCTAATCAACACATCAAGAGGCAAACTCTCCTAATCTTCTAGTAAAGTAATAAGGAAAAACCAGAAAAGTAACCATTAACAGCCCCAAAATAAGAGTGACACATCAGTACCAGTATTTGCAAGGAATTTCCAACTGAGTTGCATTGGGGAGTGGAGGGGGAAAGCCACCACTCCTTTTGTGTTTGACCTTGGCAAACAGTGGTGAAACCCCTTCTCGAAGAAGAAAGAAAGGACTTTCACATCCTCAGCATGCTAAGTGCTTGGATTCCCAAGCCTAGAATTCTTACCTACCAGATTGCTAATGGCTGACTTTCATTTTTAAATCCAGTCATTGAGAAATGAAATGGAAACAGTCCTAAAGACTCAGGAAGAGCTAGCATTTGACAATGGCCTGTAAAAGGAGCCAGAAGGATGATTTTGAAATCAAATTAAGTCTCACTTTGATCCTCCACCTTGTCAGACTCCAGGACATTTAATTTTCCTCTATCTCCTTAGAGCTGAAAGAGGATGTAGGACTCTTGTGTGACGCCTCCACAAGGCCATGCTCTCCATTCTGTTGTGAACGCCGCTGATGCCCACATTGTTATGTCCAGACAGTCCTGTGTGCTGAGGAAAATCTCCAAACCACTGTTTCCTCAGGGGACTTGCCATATCTTTAGGACTCTGCAGCCACATGACCTGTCTCCCAGCTCTCTCAGGGAGATTCCTTTTAGGCCCCTCTTCCTCTCCCTTCCCAAATTTAGGAGTTTTTTCTTCTCAAATGTACTCTTCCCCCAGCCCCCTTCTTTCATTCATTGTCCTTTTGAATGGGCGTGGGCTTTTTGGAAAGATGTCAACTTTGGGGTGCTTCTGTCTTCAGTCCTATAAAAATGTTTGACCTTAAGAATTTCTAAGGGAGGAATTCTTTATTCCTACATGAAACAGAGAAAAAGAGAGACTATGAAAAGGATAAACACAAATTATATTTTATCAGCAGTATGTGGTATAAATTCAAACAATAGAATACAATAGAGCAAGCAGAACAGGTGAAACAGAACGAAACACCTCCATGTGAATACATCTCAAACACATAATGTTGGCCAAAGAAGTCAGACAAAGACTGTGTGCCATATGCTTACATTTATGTAAAGTAGTTGAGAGACAGGCAAATCCATTGATGCTGTGGGAAGTGGGGACAGTGTGTGGAGGATGTTGAAACTACCCTGTGCTTTATCTGGGTGCTTATTATGAGTGTGATCCACCTGTAAAACTTCTTTGAGCTGTACAATTATGCACTGCACAATTTTCTCTATTTATAAAATACTTTGAGGTAAAAAATAAAATTAATGCATGTTCATCAAAATTTACAGAATGCAGAAAATATATAGGATATGTTTAAATTTTAAAAAGTCATCATTCCTCTGCTAGAGGTAACTACAGAGATATTTTTATTTGATATGATTCCTTCCAGTATCCTTTTGGTGCACACAAACATATGAACTCATATGCATGTGTGTATACACTTATACATATGTATGTGTGTGCATGCTGCAATGGAAGAGTTGAGTAGTTGTGGCAGCAAAACCTGTAGGTTTTAATATCAGAATGTCTACAAAAACAATTGCCAACCCCTGATCTAGATGCTGAGGACATGTTAGTGAATAAAGCAGTGCTGGCTTCCTAGGACTTACAGTCCAATGAGAAATACAGCCAATTAACAAATAGGGTTATTAGGGGATGGTGGGTTGTGATACATACTACAAAGTGATATGAATAAAAGTGCTGAGAAGACCCCAGTTTTAGGCTTGGTGTTCAGAGTCAGAGTGGAGCAGATCCTGGAAGGAAGCGAAGGAGCGAGCCACGCCAGCAAAAGCCACCAGGGCAAAGGAGAAAACACATCATACATTGCCCTAAAAGGAGGAAGTGCGCGGGGCGGGGGGGG